>VXAL01006407.1:11112-22337 GCA_013399475.1 Chauna torquata
AAGGGAAGGGAAGGGAGTGGTATGACTAGCTCTGATTTACATATATGCATCTTCCTAGTTCAGAGCTGAAACAGGTGTATAGGAGGTTTTGCTCTCTCACAGAGGTGATGAGGAATGCCTAGGTGCTGTTGGCAGGGAGAAGTGGGTCCAGCTAGTGCCATTGGGAAAACAGCCAGAAGAGGGTGTGTGCATGTGTCTGAGTGCTTGAAAGCTATGCTGGATTATTTGGTTTTGTTTATTTGTTTGTTTGCTTTCCAGCTTTGGCTACTGGGCACAAAAAAAAATCTTCCTCTCCTTGTCAGATCTTGCCTTGCATATATGCTGGCAGCACTAGGACTGCTGCTCCTCAGATCCCAGCACACAGAAACTATCTTCCAAAGGAAACCAGAGCCAGACTGTAGGGCACTGAACTTCTAAGGGATGACAGCATCCAGAAGCCCCAAGCAGGGGCTTTGCAGGTCACCTTTTGGATGAGTGGTAGAGAAAGACCTCTGTGCACCTTGGAATTACCAGGGGATGAAGATGGTTCCCAGAAATCTGCTCTCCTACACAGCAGCTGTGGGTTGCAGAGGACAGCAGAAGGCTCCATGATCCATGCTAGAGTGAGCATGTAAACTGACCTGGAGTGAAGCAGATTCCAAGAATCAGTGGATGGGCTGTTCAAAAAATTATATATTAATGAAGTAGCATTAGTGATGAGCTGTAGCTCTTGATTACCCTAAACATCCTTCCCAGAGCAGGATCATAGCATCTCCGCTCCAAAAGTGGGAAAAGCAGGCTTGGAAACTCAGGGCCTTTTTTCTTCTCCTGCTCTTCTCCCTTCCCAGCAAAGTGCTAGAATAGAGTAGAAGGACTCTATCATTTCAGTCTATATCTATGCCTTTTGGAAGGGGACTCTGATAGGTTTGTGGGTCCCATACCTCAGTGGGATGGAAGATGTCTACCTAACATGCTGTCTGATGGAGCAGATGCCTCCAAGGAAGAGGTTTGAGAAAGGGATTCTGTCCATCAGAGATGACAGTGAAGTGGCAAATGTGGAGGTGGTACGGCAGATAGCAGGTCAGCAAGAAAAGGAGAGGGAGAGAGGCATGATAATAGTTTGATATCTGGTATGGGCTTGGTAGTTCTGCTCCCATTCAAGCTATGGTATAACTACAGTAATGAGAACATGGCTGCATGAAAAAGCATTTCTGTCTTAGGGATGTATCTCTTCATACTCCCCCTGCCTTTTTCCAAGCTCCAGAAAGCAACTGGTGTCTTTGTTAGTGACAGCAGATATACAATGTTATTGATGTTACTGCAGAGGCAAGGATATTTTGGGGCACGTTTTACTTTAAATTTCATTTCATCATGGTACAGGCTATTATTGAAATTAATGGTACTAAGGAACAAGATACAATGATAAATTAGAATAGCAAACGTAATTTTAAAATATATATGAAAAGTAATAATTCTGTCTTCAAAACAGACTGAACAGTGTGCATGGGATCATGTATGAGCATTGAGAAAAAAATTGAAATAAAGCTGATAATTTTTAAGTACCATCCATCTGGTGCGTAAGCAGTCCACTGAAAGAAACTCATGTACACTGAAGAAGATGAAATCTGCATCATACCATATGCGCAGAAGATGGCATGGGGAAAAATTAGGACTACAGTGTTCAATTTTGATTCAACCTGATGCAACTTCTATGTCTAGAAATGCTAAGAGCCAAAGAAAGAAAAGCTTTGGACCAAACAACTTCTGAATGAACAGGGGGACCACTTTCTTTCACAACTCTCTTCTGTTTCTTCTGTTGTAACCATGGAGATCCATTTGACGAATAATAGGCGTAGTTCTATGGAAAAGGATGGTAAGATCATATGGGGGTGTGAGTTGTCCCCCATTACAAAGGATACCCCGTAATCTGAGAGCTGATTTGTGAGCCTCTTGAAAGTGTTTGCCCAATGTAGACCTGAGACTGGGAAAAGTAACTCAATTCTTATATTTATTTGGTTTTTGTTTGGTTTTGGTTTGTTCTTTTGTCATTTCCCTTCAAATAGCATGAGACAAGTAGTGTTGTGATACACACCAGGTTTAACACCAGACTACCCTGGGTTAAAAAAAGAGCAAAAGTAGAATGAGATTAAGACATTATATAGACCTATGTCTAAAGTGCGCAATGTTGGAACATTACATCATTAATTAATTAATAATTAATGAAACATTACATCAGGGTTTTGCTTAAAAAAAAAAATTAAACCAAAAAGCTTTCAATTTGTGACATCTTCACTCTGGACAGCCAAAATCTGTCTGTGTGACAAGAAAGGAATGCAGCAGGTACACCATCAATTCAAGCAGATATATCCAGATGAACCTTTAGCAGGCATTCCTCTTGTTAACAAAATGGATATGGGGAGAATATTCTATTCAGTGCTCAAAAATGAATACTCTGAAAACAGAACATGTAAGGAGATGTGAAAGTATAACGAAACTAGTTTACATAATGAAAATAGGAAAAGGATTAAATTGATGCTAACAATGAGTGTTTTAAATTTAAAACAAAGCTGATAATCATTAATATCAATATCTTAAAAACTTGTACTGTCTTTGGTGTTATTGATATATTATTGTGAAATAAATGCCTAGAAACCAACAAATATACCTGTTGTCACAGGAAAGAGGTAAAATCAGAAATAGCAAGGAAGGAAAGAAAAATGCTTAATATATCCAGCTTATATGGGACTATTTGACTGACAGTTAACAAAAACAACTTACTAAAATGACACAGTTATGTCAAAAATTATGACAAAAAGTCATCAGGGTTAATACAGTTTATGTACACTAATCTGAAAAAAAAGCTAGCCAGTGACTTCTCTGGCTTAGGAATGCAAATTAAAAAAAAGAATTATTCATTAATATATTAATTTATGAAGAAGCCCAGCAAAGAAAGCTACTGCTTCCATCCTTCTCCATCTTTAATAATATCCAAAATTTTCTGTCAGGATCCTGAGTGCACTAATAGGCCTTAATTACACTGACCAGCGACACTTGGAACACAACGATGTATACAACTTCTGCCCATGGTCCAGGAGCTCGATTTAAATTCAGGCCTTGGCCTTCAGTCCCTACCTGATCTATGTCAGAGGTGTATTTGCTTCCAGTTCCATCACAGCTGTGCTTGGCCATGAACTTTGTTGATCCAGAACCTACCCTGCCTGCCTCACTAGGGTATTGTGGAACCGGGCCCTGGCTAGTGGAGCTCTTTGCCCTTATATCCTTGTTACTATGCTTGGCTTTCCACCCAAAGCCAAGCCCTCACTACTCCCTGATGCTTTCCTGAACAAGGCCATGAGCAACTTGATCTTCCCATGAAGTTTGGCCTTAGCTGCAGTTCCACAGGTCCTTCCCAAACTGCTTTTTTTTTTTTTCCTTATTCCGTACAAATGCAACCACTAGACCACATTAACTAGGTGCAAGAGAATTTGCTTTTTAGGAAAACAGAGGGGTGTTAGGAAGCTTGGTATATTATCCATTGCCTTCAGCCTCTACATCTGCTCTTCCCCCTTCTACTTTTGCCTCACCTTGTCGGTATTATGTGATGTGGGGACATCACAGAACCAAGCTCCTGTGGTTTGCCATGCCGTACAGGAAACACTAAAGGAATATCAATTGCAACAGGTCCCATATTTTCTGGTGATGAAGCAGAATGAGAGGCACCTCCTCCTATAAAAAAGGCTAAGGCTGTGTTATGGTGAGTCCAGCATTGCTGTCTTGGAGCTCTTCAGACTCTTATTTCTGTTCATCCTTGTTGCATTGTTCAACATCACTTGCAAAATTAACTTTTCCACCCTTTTCTTCTCTGTACTTTCTTTAACAACATGTCACATAACAAACACATGGGCTCCTCAGCCTATCATCTCATTCAATTTTTCATGCTATTGTTTTATTTCTACTTTTTCTCTGGGTAGCTTTTCTTCTATAGAGAAGCAAAGGCATGCATTGCATTTTAAAACCACTCTTAGAGAGTAAAAAAATTGCAGTACAAACCTCTCTGCAAGATGAAGGTAGAAACACCAATGTTTGCTGGTACACTGGCATAACTTTTACATGCACCTATTCCTCTTTGCCATTGCTAAACCACTGCACTGGGGAAGGGGAAACTTCTTAGATTTCCCTCATCATAGAAGTATTTAAAGCAATTGTGCCCCATCCTACACCAAAATGAATAGCCTCTCTGCCCTCTCAATAGCTTCTACTAGCAGACACAGTGCTATTGACTTTGAATGGTAGTATTGCAGATTAGTCATTGCCAAGGTTTATATTTCTTGTAAAAGATCCATAAAGCTCAAATATGTAAGGAGAACACAGTAACGTATTAGGAGTTCTTTAAAGAGCAATACCCAGTCAAATGAATAGCAGGTAAAATTGTTACACTAATACACTGGAATTTAATATTACTTTCCTTTAATGCTTCTTTGCTTTGACTGTGTTTTATTATTCTGCTGACACAGAGCACTTGGCAGAAAAAACAATGCATAATGCGTAATTATATTGCTTTCCCTCTGAAGGAAGAAATACTCAACACTGGCAGTCCTTTCTGCTCAGTGAGAATCCCTTACTGTTGAGCAGCAGCACTATCTGGTTCCCTTATATACACTCTCTCTGGCTGAGTCCTGAGTTCTCTGCTGCACAGTACTATTGGGTTCAGCAGAAAGGGTAGGGCATAGCTTCTAGCATATCCATGAAGGATATTGTTTTGGGACATGGGAACTGCACAGTTGAATCCCCTCAAGTAAGGAATGTTTAGAATCAACCTGAAGGAGTACACTAAGTAAAAAGTTATTACGCTAAAAGTAAGCACTCCTCCTTCTGTTTTTAATTAACAAACTCCTGAGCTTTATACTCCATATTCTTCAATGTGTCTGCTGCATGAGCCTCTCAGAGGATATGTGCAAAATCAGTTTTTTCTCTGCTTTGTCTAAATTGTAGTTTATCTATGCAAACAGGCTGATTCTTCATGTGTAAAGGTGCCTAAACACCGGCATTAAGGAAATTTTGCAAATTGAAATCAGGTATTGATTGATCAAGCAAGGCGCTTTTAGTGTTAACAGGAAAGTAAAGGAAAGTATGTTTTCTCTATTCCTGTCTTGGACATAGGTGCCTGAATTCCTCCCATGTGTTGTATTAAATGCCAAGGAACACAGTCTGAATATAGTTCATGATTGTTTATAATTGGCTCTCTAAAAGACAGGAGCATTTATAAGAGTCAGCTGGTAGCGATTTTCTTTCTCCCCCATAAATTATGCCAATTTACTCTTGTGTATAAGTAAGTAATACCAAGCAAGGATTCCTCTTAGTTGAACATTATGTTATCTTGTAACTTGTCCATCACCATCGACTGAGAATATATCATCTATATACAGACTCCACAGGAGGTTTAGGAGTGACACAGTAAATCTATCCATTTTACGTCTTCTGTAGATTACAGATAACAGAGAATTCAAAGAAGCAAACAATGAAAAAAAAAGAAAAAAAATTGCTTCCAAAATGTTGAGCTTAAAACCCTGAGACATCTGTTACAGTTTATCTTTCTTCTTTTTAATCGTACTATGCTTTTTGCTTCTCTGCCAACATCTGCAATATAGTCAAGTTGAAAATGCACACAAAGATAACTGTAAATATATCTGCTTATAAAGAGATTCTGTGAGGTTCACTTTTATGTACTCCAATGAGAGACCAAGTTTCCCAGTGGTTTTTGTTGGGTGCTGTCTTTCTTTTCAATTGGAGGGTTGCAAAACAAAGTTTGAAACAACCATGAAGATCTGTGAACTACAGTCCTTCTGTAACAAATTGCCCAATTATTTCTCAGTAAAGAGAGGAAATACCTCTTATGTATAAGGAAAGCTTGCAAACTGATACAGGGCTTCTAATCCAAATGAGGCATTTCTATAACTTAGTGTAGTGGCTACAATTACAACCTCAAATTTTGTTATTGACTAAAATTATGTTTTTTCATACTGAAATACTAATTAACAATTTTATTCCCTTCATATAACTGTTCAACTAAATAAATGTAAAAGCTCATGTCTGTATTAGATTTACAATTTAAAAAAAAAAACATAATTTTCACAATAGTTGAGAATACATAGACTCTTTTTTTTTAACATGAACAATGTATTCAGGACTCAGTTTTGCCATAATGTTGTATACTATTATCCAGTGGAGTACAGTTGGACAGTGTCTATAAGAACAGGCTGAGGAAGTAAAATATGATTAAACAGCACCTTTCCAATCAAGAAGCAAATGGAATCGTTCACCCAGGGTTGAAGCACAGAGGGAACTGATGCTAGAATGACAACTTTTGGTGACCAAAGAGGATGGAAACAAGAACCAGGTTTTAGAAGAGAGAGAGGTTTTGTTTTTTTTTTTTTTTTTAAATGTAACTATAAATCAGTGACAAACACAGGTGTGGTAGATTCCAGGAAAACGTACTGTATGGACTTTGACCACACTTTAGAGACTGAGCGCTGCAAGCTAATTGACTGAGAAATGCTTTTTTTTTTTTTTTNGTCTACATCTCTATAACCACCTGTTCTTAAAGCTTTTCTTTGGAGATAAGCTCTCAATATAAAGTAATTTTGCCTTACAGGAATAAATGCCTGTGCTGTGATGCAAAAGTGAGTCCTGATTTGTGTTGCACCATTGTTACACCCTCAACTGTTTTCTAAATGGGAGTTCAGGAAACTGTTTGCAAGGGTTGGGTGCTGACCAAAGCCTTGTAAGTCTAAGTTTTCCCTGGCTAGGCAGCTCATGTGGCAGCGGTTTTCTGAAGTCAGGCTGTGGATACAGACAGTCTGGTCCCTCAGTGCATACAGGGAGAGTTTCAGGTCATTAGTTCTTAGCTAAGAACTAGAATGCTAATGTTTTTTATCTTTATTTTTTAAATGTAGCTAAGTAGAAAGCAACTATTATTCTGGCTGGTAATCTTATGGTACCCAGAGATAAGAGTGCTCTCCACCTTCTCCAATATTCCTAAGAGTGCACTACGATGAAACTTATTAGTTTTTGTTTATTAACAAAAGTATTTTTGTGTCTTTACTTGGTGGTGATTTCTTAAAAATAGTTGGCCTTGAAAGGAAAAAGTGTATATCTTTCTGTAACTTACTGGTTTTGCTCTGAAAATCTTAGCAAATGTGGATTCCCAGAAGAGCTTTTCAGTACTGACATTGATAGAAAAGATAGATGATGCTGTGATAGTTACATCTGAGCTGCCAAAGTATATTATCATTGGTATCAGTAGTAGCACATTGGGGTGCCTTATTAAAAGTTTCAACTCTATATATCAATGAAAGTTAATAGGAGTAGGACTATAGAGAAAGGGTGAAGAAAAAGGAGAATAAGAGTACGGATTCTGTTTAAAATATCTCTTGAGAGTTGTAAGGAATATGGAACTGGAAATAAATTAACCAACACTGGTATAACTGAAATTGGATGCAACAATTAACAAATTATGAGAAAGTCACATATGTTGCCCTCTAATTTGCGCCTAGAAACAGGATTTAATTAAGACCGGTGTGCAAAATGGGACACTGCATAAGCAGTAGCAAGACAACAGTCTACTAGCAGTAGAAGGAAGGCCAAACAATGGTGAGTATAGGAAGTAAAGTGTTGAATTCATTAAAAATGGGTCTGCTAATGGCTAGCAAAATTAAACACCTTTGCGACTTAGGCCAGAATTAGGAAAAAACAGGCTACAGAATACTTGAGTGTTTTCAGATTGACAGCACCTAATGAAATTATCCTTCTTGTATAAAATAACTCCATAAAATAATCTTAAGCTATTAATGGACATCTGTTTTTTTTTACATCTCTTTAAGACTAGGACTGTAAAATCACTGCCCAGACAGCCTTACTTTGTCTCTCCCAACCCTGAGTATCTTTCCTTATCCAGTCCAACGTTTTTCTGTTCATTAAAGAAGATGTTATGACCAACCTGTCACCTCATACAGAACTCTACTTTCCTTATATTTTGAGAAAAATGATGAAAACTGTAATTCTGTCACTAATGTGAAGGGGTAAAGATGTTGTTACTACTTTGTCTCTCCCTTCTTCTGTTTGCTAAAAAGGAAATTAATCGAATCTCACAACCACCAACATTAGCAGGACAGCTTTGTACCATTATGAATTCTTGCTTGATAGAGTGAGAGACTCATTTAAATGTTTCATGGTTTCATTCAAAAAATATTTTGCTTTCATTACATTCTAGTACCTAGTCAAACTTCAGCATATACTTTCTACTGAATTTGTCTCAAATCTAAGCATACTGAAGTTGCTATACTGAAAACCAAAGCCTTAACTATTTAATATTTTGTAGTAAATCATGATTATATACCTGAATCCACTTTTCCGAGAAAAATTAGCACACAGCCACTTTGACCTGTTTTTCTGGAGAAGTTATTTGAGGCCGAGAATTCTGATAGCGCCAAACTGATACTAGCAGGAGATGATCCACAAGGGTTTAAAGGTCTTTACTGAGTGGTAACAGCTAATTAAGAACCCTTCATAGTGTATTTTTTTCCAAAGGGCTTTACTTTGCAATTGGTAGGCACAGCACTTCTTACCATTTTACCATCAAATCACTTGGTAAATAAGCTTTTAATGTGGCAATAATGGAGAAGGCAAAGCAGTATTGGAATCAGAATTCCAAATGCAGGAATTGATGCCTGGGTATTTAAGTAAGTGCAGAAAAGCCCCACAGAACTGTTTAGTCCAGAAACTGAAGAAAATGGCTCAGAGTAAAAAGGTTAGAATAAATGTTTTCTATTACCAAAGGCATGAAATGACTGGATTACAGTATGACACTAGTTTTGCAGGCAGACATTATAGGGTAATAAAGGGCAATGAATCTATCATCACTGATTGGATTGAATCTATCATCACTGATTGGAACCAGATAAGCTATTGGTTTAGTATTGGGGGAAATTTCTGAAGTACATCAGTTTGGGAAAAATCCTGTAACTTTCCCTGTAAGCTTAAATTTCATTGATTTAAAAATCTGTACAGCCATTTCTAGTCCTACTACTTTTCCTGTTCTTTGAAGTCTGCAGCGATTTTTGGACATAACAAGAAGCTATGGTCTTGATCTGTGCTTCCATCTACGTGGCAATTTTTTTGTTTGTTTTGTTTTATATGGCAAGAGTTTCTTTACCAATTATTTTTAAATCTCTGGAACCAGATTCATCTCATATAAACTGGAGGGCTGCAGGGGGAGCACAGTGAAAGGCACATTAGATTTTATTTCTTCT
Source organism: Chauna torquata (assembly GCA_013399475.1). Taxonomy (NCBI): domain Eukaryota; kingdom Metazoa; phylum Chordata; class Aves; order Anseriformes; family Anhimidae; genus Chauna; species Chauna torquata. Next base: position 20,400 of record VXAL01006407.1, read on the forward strand.
AATCTAATATACATATCCAGAGAGCTAGCTCAGTCAGCTTTTCCTGGTAGAGATACAGTCTGTACAGGCAACAGAATACTTTGGCTGGCAATTGAGTAGGACAGCATCTTCATAGAACAAGACATATTTGCAAAATATTCTTTCTCTTAGCTGGTTATGCCTTTAGGTAGGAGCATGGTGGGGGGAAATCACATTTCTGACAAATGGTGCCAAAAATTAAAGGTAGACATAATGTAGTTAAAACTTTAAAGTCTTAAGATTCTGTACAGATGTATACTGTTCTCTGAAAGAACACCTTCCACTCTTTTAGCTCACCACTCTGCTACATACAAGATCTCTAGCTGGAAAGAACAAATGTCTTAATGTCACTCCCACTCCAGAAATTGTTTACTGTAAGAATACATTTTTTCCTTGTAATATTAAGGGCTTAAATGTTTGAAATACTCTTACTGTAGGATTTATTTCCTGAGTTTATAGACAGTGTATAAGGTGTATTTGTATACAATATATTTATATTTGTGTATATATACACACCCTGATATATAGGCTATATGGCTCTCACTATAATTCCTGTAGGATTAGAAGAAGGACACTGAATCCCTTCTTAGACAAAGTTGGTTGCTTATCCCCTCAAAGCCAGGGAAATTGGCAGAAGCAAGTCATATCAGAGAAAGGAGTCAGAAATTGCTCAGAAACTGCAACCAGAGGAGCTCACTGCCCACATCCATCTGGGCTACCTGCCTTTTCTTCTTTCTGCTAGCCTTTTCTCTATTCCTATCTGTTTCTAGATCAGTCCATTGCATGCCATTGCTCCGTAACAGCTCAACACAGCCCGTCTCTTCATCTGTAATCTGTCAGGTCGGCCCTAAACCGTCTTTGCTGTTTCTGTATAACATTCCCACAGCCAAAAAAAAAAAAACCCAAACCCAACATATGGTTACCCTTCCAATTTTATTGGAATATGCCAGCTTCACCAAAAGTATTCTTGGCCATAACTGAAAAATTGTATTTCTGTCCATCTTTGTTTGTTTTGTTTTGTCTCCTCTGACTGTACTTTATCCAGATGTCCAGCTCATGTCTGACTTTGTTCTAGTTGCTGGAGCAAGTCAGTACACTGCCATCCTCTTCCTTCCTAAACAACTGAATTGTTTAAATGTTTCCCATTCTTCCTTACTGATTGTTATATGACATTTGTAAGACCACTGTATTATACACTGCCCTCAGCTTTTAACTTACACTGTTCAGTTGATGTAATGTCAGCAGTAATAATAGCAGCTTCAGAGTTAGAACACATAGGAGGCCTATGACCCAAGCCTAGAAGGCTACAAAGAAACCCCACAAGCAACCCCTGTCCCAGGCAAAGAGACCAGTCCTGTAAGTCTGTCCAAGAGACCTGTGCACCCTGACCCAAACTGCCAGGATGACCATGGTACTTCCTTGTGCAGCATCTGGACTTTGCACTGTGCTGCTGGCAGCACACTGCCCACTGAAATGGAAATACAGAACAAAAGCCTATTCAGGATGATAAGCTAAAGTCTCAAAGGGCTTCTTTAAAAAAAAAGACTAGATGCACCAGGGCCCTGAGCTGGAAACTGAATTTCAAGGTAAGTTTCACTCAGAGTGTGTGGGTTGTGGAGGAGCATCCTTTACCCACAGCTTTAGGGATCTTACATCAACTTGTAAAACTATTATAGGTTGGAAGCTTGTGTTCCCTTATCCTTAGTCTGATGTTGCAAATGAAAAGCAGAAGAACAAAATAGACTGTACTATTAGGCTGTGATTACTGTGGAAGCAGCCAAAAAAAAAAAAAAAAAAAAAGCAGCAAAAAGGCTGTGCCCATTGTGAACAGGTTTACAATGAAGATGTCTACCAAGAGGGGCCACTAGCAACACACCCAATTTGTGAGGGGGGCATTTGAAAGTCCAGCTTTATCACTAC
>VXAL01006407.1:31055-71537 GCA_013399475.1 Chauna torquata
CTTCCTACTTCCTCTAATTGCTACTGCTATTAGCGCTATTCTCTCTTTCTTTCAAAGCTATTACCAAAAAGCATGTTATGTATTTGTACATTTGCCCTTTTAATCATACTATGTTTGCTAGTGGTGATTTGTGGTAATCTGTAATAAACAGAAATTTTAGAAAATAAAGCCTCTGTGTCCTTGTGTATTATGGAATCCTACAAACCCATTGTTGTGATCTCTATACACCCACAGGACAGGTAACCGTTTAGATCATGTCAAAGCCCAAAGCTGTTTTTAAAAATTTTGGCACCATGACACAATGTAAAAGCACAGCATAAGCTCTGTGCTTCCAGTTTGGGTAAATGGCAAGCTATTATTTCCCTTGAGCTGCACTTGTTCTGAAACCTGCCAGGCTCTCTGCAACCAAAGCTCTGACAGTCTTCTCTGAAATTATATAGAACTACAACTATAGCCTGTTTAAATTGACCATGAATTGTAGAATGATAGAATCATGTTGGTTAGAAGGGATCTCAAGAAGTGATCTTGTCCAATTACCTGCTAAAAGCATGTCCATTAATAACAGGTTGCTCAGGACCTCATCTAGTTGAGTTTTTAATGAAGAGTCTAAAACATTTCTGAGCAAACTCTTCCTGTGTTTTACCATCCTCATGGTAAAAATTATTTTGCATATATCTGGTAATTATTTCTCATGTTTCAGTTTGTGTCCATTTCCTTCCATTCTTCTATGGCACACTCTGACTCTGTCTTCCCTATACTGCTGTACACAACTACCTAATCAAAGGGTAAGATCTCTCCTTAGTTGTCTCTTCTTGAGGCTGAACAAACCCAGTGCCCTCACTTCTCCATGTACATCATGTGCTCCTGCCTCCTGACCAAGTCGGTGGTCCTCTGTTTGACTCAGTTCAGCTAGATCAAAATTGCTAAACAGAGGAGAGCAATCACTTCCCTTGATCTGCTGTCTACATGCATATCATACAGCACATAGGTAGCTGGCTGCCTTTGCCACAAGGGTGCACTGCTAGCTCATGCTCAACTTGTTGCCCACCAGGAACTCTTTGCTCCCAGGTCTTTTTATACAAAGCTGCTTTCTAGACAACAGGATCCAGCCTGTATAGTTGCACAGGATTTATTCCATTCCATTCCATTCCATTCCATTCCATTCCATTCCATTCCGTTCCGTTCCATTCCAGATGCGGGGCTTTGTGTTTATGGTGAAGACTAGAATAATTTCTCATAGTCAGAACTGAAAAAAATGGGAGAACCATGAGATGAGATAACCATTTCATTGATCTCATATGGGGGCTTTATCAGCTACTTCTAAGCCATATTTCTTAGTAAGTATTTAGATGTCAGCTAACAGGTAAGATATAGCACTCCTTAAATGCCTAATAAAGTTACCGGACAGAAAGATTAATTAACGAGTTATTTCATTGATATTTCAGTGGCATCAATCTAATACCTATTTAATTGCTGCTGACTTCAAGAGAAAATAACTAGAATTTCATAAACTTTTGATTGAAGTTGTTGAACTGTCCTTTCTAAGCAATCACACAGACATACTTAATTAGAAACTTTCTTGGCACCTATTTATTTGACACCAACATACTGAATTTAAGCACCAACCTAAATCAGCGCTTACCCCAGGAGTTACTGCACTGACCTAAGATTTTAATTTAACACTTCCTGAAAGAGCATTTATTAATATCTATGAAGAGGTACCTAACTTACTGGGTAAGCAGTAAATTCTGAAATTCCCTAAATTATTTGTTAAAGATGACAAGTTCTGTAGGTGCCTTGAATGTAAAGTACCTTCCTTACCTGTATTGTTTGACAGGCAACTATCCAATACATTCAACCACCTATTTTCACCATAGCCTTTTATTTGGTACCAGAACTTAGATTTACTAAAAAATGCTCCCTAGTAAAACATGTAACCTTACTCTACAAACAAAATTTTGAAATAAAGACAGCCCTTTGGTTCCCATCTATTATAAAAAGTGTCCTATTAATACAAGCGTTTCTTGTATTCTTCTTCAGTTGTTAATAGTTTCATTTCTTACAGCTCCTTACAAATGAAGCCCTCTAGTCCTCTGACTAGAATAAATTTTCTACACTTTGAGAGAATAAATGGGGATGCAGCAAAAAGACTGGACTTCGGAATAAGCACACATTAGATCCAGTAGGAAGCTGAATTATTTACTAGGTGGCAGTTCCTGGACATGATTTCACAGCAAGTAAAGAAGTGAGGGGCAAGCAAAGCAGATCTCCACACAACAGACACCTGTTGCCTCTCCTTCCTCTCACTGAGAACAGCTCTAGAGCAGACAACAGGAGGTCATGCACGAATGAAGCCTAAACCAATGTACAGAGGATTGCCTGAAACACCAGAAAAGTGATATGCCTTGGTCTATGCTCTGAAAAGATTCTTAGCGGCAAAACCCACTTGCTATTGTGAAAGAGACCTGCATTTTCCATAGAAGGGTGAAACTGGACACACTGACTTGTAAAAAAAAAAAATACACGGTGCTGTAAAGAGTAGCTCACAGGGTGTCAGAACAAGGTATAAATCAGGGCTGCTGCAAGGGCACCTCACCCATACCACAGCCTTGCTCTAGAAGGAAATAAAGCATATTCAGCAGCGGATTTCACCCACTGAACATAAAGACATACTCACCTGTCCTTTGGCTGGATGCTGAAAGATGTTGAACATGTTGTTACCTGCAACAGGGTCCTGTTGCAAAGGATTCCTATTGTCTTTCTTGGGAACTAATTCCACACAGCATGACACCAGACATCCCATCTTCCAGTAAGTAACCAGAAATTTCTGGTCGGTAACCTGCTCTGCAGAAGAAGCATGGTACTTATTGAGGAATAAAGGGGAGCTGTGAAAACACTGCTCAAAGCAATGGCAGGCAGCAGTACAACAGCAGCTAGGCTGATGAAGTACAGCACTGCTGTCATCATAGATACAAGTGTGAAAAGAGACACGTCAGTTTTAGGCTCAGGCAGTAACACAGTGGTAAGCTCAGAACCTGTGACACTGATGTTTGGCAGGACTCATTTTTGTTTTCCTGGGAACCTCCAGTTGCTCTAGGAGTGATACACCAACAACTTAGAGGGATTATAAAGGAATTTGGAGCCTGGCTACTGATGTGCACCTCCTGGTGGCCAATGCAGTGAGGATACCATCCTCAAAGAGCTGGTGGCTTGGGAAAGAATGGAGAGAATGAAAATATCAGATTGTTGTGAAGCCCATGATTGAGCTCTATGGATTAGGGCCCAGCCCCTCTCTTCCCTCCTTTGCCCCTCCTGGGCAACAGAGTTGAGAACCAGGGACCTGGCCTCACCCAAGATAGATGTAACAGAGTCTCTTTCCTTCTGCTCAAGAAACTGCACCACTGCCTCCAAAACTCCCAAGACAACAAAGACCTGGTCTAGAGCTCTAATCCATCAAAAATTCAGCCTTTCAAAAGATACCATTTGAATGCCTCTGGCATTCTTGTTCACTGCTAAATAGCGAGACGTAAAAATCTGCACATCAATCATCTTACAAATTCAGAGTCTTAGGTAAAGATGAGAACAACACTTACTAAATAGCAAGGCTTCTGCTGGGAATGCAGCAGAAACTTGATATCTCTTTAAAAAAAAACATTCTTTGAACAGTAGTATTTATCTAAGCCTTTTTTTTTTTTTTTTTGAAACCTAGCAGAGGACTGTTGTCACCATGTAATAACTTCCATGACAATTTTCAAAGATGGCCAAGATCTACTTTTAATTGAATACATTGTAAAATTCATTTGTCTCTTCTGCTGCCATTTGCACACACTCAGGATGACATGTTTGGTCACCTCCTAGTCAATGACAGTCCTGAACTGCAAGCATTTTTTTTAGGCACAGATTTCCGATTAAGAGCTGTTCTGCAATGCTTATATACATACCTGCAACATGCCACTTTTCAGGATATTTTGGAGGATGAAGATAAGTCTAAACTTACTGGCAGATGTCTTTCAAGAGCTTTTCAATCTCAGATCATTTCTTGAATTCCTTTGAGCCATCTTGTGCTCCACCTGAAGTACCAGTTCAGGCCACTGTCTGTTATTCGCTTCTGTGGCTTTTGCCATTGGAGACGCATTATTTGATATTATAAAGGTTTCGGGATGAAGCACTTGAAAACATTTCAAACTTCTGATTTTCAGACTGTTTGCTTTTTGAGTCTCCCTGCCATCTACCAAATTGTGTTGGCAAAGTCTTCACCATCCCCATAATATTTGTCATACTGTATTTTTTAAATCCAATGACTTCAGGGGCTTTTAAGTGATATAGTCCTCACTGCCCGTCTCACACACACCCAACTTCCACTCTTCTTTACAGTCACCATTCCAAGCAAATGGTGGGCAAACAACAGTGAAGTTAAAGTTGTACATTTTATTGCCAGCTACCACTCAGGCAGACATAAATGTTTTTTCAGATAACCAAAATGTAAATTTCTATTCAGGCAATCATAGATTTGAATTATAGAATCATAGAATCATTTAGGCTGGAAAAGACTTCCAAGATCATCCAGTCCAACCTTTAACCTAGCACTGCCATGTCCACCATTAAACTGTGTCACTAAGCTCTACATCTAAACGTTTTTTGAAGACCTACAGGGATGGCGACTCAACTACTTCCCTGGGCAGCCTGCTCCAGTGCTTCACAACCCCTTCAGTGAAGAAACTTTTCCTACCTAAACCTCCCCTGGCGCAACTTGAGGCCATTTCCTCTTGTCTTATTGCTTGGTGCCTGGGAGAAGAGATCGATCCTCACTTCACTACAGCATCCTTTAAGGTAACTGTAGAACGTGATAAGGTCTCCCCTGAGCCTCCTCTTCTCCAGGCTACACAACCCCAGCTCCTTCAGCTGCTCCTCATCAGACTTGTTCTCCAGACCCTTCACCAGCTTTGTTGCCCCTTCTTTGGACACGCTCCAGAACCTCGATGTCCTTCTTGTAGTGAGGGGCCCAAAACTGAATACGGTATTCGAGGTGTGGCCTCACCAGAGCCGAGTACAGGGGGATGATCACTTCCCTAGTCTTGTTGGCCACACTATTTCTGATACAGGCCAGGATGCTGTTGGCTTTCTTGGCCACCTGAGCACACTGCTGGCTCATATTCAGCCAGCTATTCAAACCCAGGTCCCTTTCCACCATGCAGCTTTCCAGCGCAAAGTATTGCATGGGGTTGTTGTGTCCCAAGTGCAGGACCCAGTACTTAGCTTTGTTGGGCCAAGGCCAACTGTATGAGGTTCACGGATTCAGCCTATCCAGATCCCTCTGTACAGTCTTCCTACCCTCAAGCAGATCAACACTCCCACCCAACTTTGTGTCACCTGCAAACTCACTGAGGGTGCACTCAATCCCCTCATCCACATCATTGATAAAGATGTTAAAGAGAACTGGCCCCAGTACTGAGCCGTGGGGGACACCACTAGTGATCGGACTCCAACTGGATTTAACTCCATTCACCACGACTCTTTGGGCCCAGCCACCCAGTCAGTTTTTAACCCAACGAAGCGTATGCCTGTCCAAGCCATGAGAAGCCAGTTTCTCCAGGAGAATGCTGTGGGAAACAGTGTCAAAAGACTTACTAAAGTCTAGGTAGACCACATCTACAGCCTTTCCCACACCTACTAAGCAGGTCACCTTGTCATAGAAAGAGATCAGTTTAGTCAAGCAGCAGGACCTGCCTTTCACAAACCCATGCTGACGGGGCCTGATCGCCTGGTTGTCCTGCATGTGCCGCATGATGGCACTCAAGATGATCTGCTCCTTGAGCTTCCCCAGCACTGAAGTCAGACTGACAGGCCTGTGGTTCCCCAGGTCCTCCTTCCTGCCTTTCTTGTAGATGGGCATCACATTTGCTAGCCTCCAGTCAACCGGGACCTCCCCTGATAGCTAGGACTGCTGATAAAAGATGGAAAGCAGCTTGGTGAGCACTTCTGTCAACTCCCTCAGTACCCTCGGGTGGATCCCATCTGGGCCCGTAGACTTATGATTGTATAAGTGGTGTAGCAGGTCACTAACCCTTTCCTCTTGCTTTATGAGGGCTTCATTCTGCTCCCTGTCCCTATCTAACAGCTCAGGGGGCTGGGTAAACAATCAACTCTCCTGTACTTCTGAACCCCAAGAGGGTAGCAGTCCCTCTTTACTTGCTTCATTCTCCTTACAGCAATTTAAACTCACTTCCAATTCAGGAAATTACACCTGCTATTTCAAAATTTGAGGAAATGGACTCCCCAGACCTCCATTTAAATCTTTATTGTTTCTCTGTGGTATCATAATCAGTCTCCCAACTTTGGAATACCAAGATAATGCTTGCAAACAATTCCAAAGCAGAGAACTTTCAATTTACATTTATTTCTGGTTTATAAAGAAAGAAAGTCATTTTACACCAATAACTTCAAAAAAAAAAAAAGTCAAATAAAAAGCTTTCAACAAATAACTTAAAAGTGTTTTAGAACAATTTTATTTTGCTTATTTCCTTACGCGGCAGATATTGTACAAAAGTGCCACAGAAACAGTGGTACGGAAGTCTACTTACACATCTTACACAATTTTAGGTTAAATCCAAGCACTGAATACTCAGAACACTTTAAACACATTAAACAATACCAATAGGTAACAGCACAGCCCAAGTGCCAAAATATCTATTTTATACACAATTTTAAAAGTACTTCATGAAGTTGTATGAATTCCATCTTACGTCACATGAGTTATTTCAACAGATGCTTATTGCAGACTACTTATATCGAATAAATTTACAAGAAACAATATTATTCTGAGGGCTGTGGAAAATGACTAGCATATTCAAGCTTAAGTTTTGGTACTAGTGATGTCAATAAGGTTTTTGATACTGACTTCACTGATGCAAAGATCTCTTTTATCCACTCATTTTTCTATCAGATAAAAAATGTAAAGGCCTGCTCAGGGATTTACAAAATAGCTAACTGAAAAACATTTCCATGAGGCACACATGCAGTATGAAGATGAGTTATCAGAGATTTCAAAACTACAGTCTTTAGTACTATTCCATATGAAAGTCACAGATATTGCAGCAAAACCAAATGACAACAGAGAGGAGAGCACCACTGTTAAACTTTGCTGAGTTCCTTTTTAAGGCTATGTTACTGTATTCTGGGAAGAAAGACATCAATACTTTTTCTTTTTGGTATTAATTCCCTGGATATATGTATGGTACCATGTTTTTAACCAAGTTATTAAAATGCATTTCAAAACAAACATTTTTGTACATGACTTGCTTTATAATTACTGATAAGCTCCAACAGCCGTGATTTAGAGATGTGTAATTTACATGTCTATGTGAAAGTTTTAATATTCATGCAGTTAAGATATTTAGTGATGAGTATTATGACTTCTCAGTATGAACAGATTCAGTATAATTACTAGTCTCAACTTGAGAAGCTAAAGATTACCTGGGTTTTCTTATTAAAAACAATAGCAGAATACATGTCTGCTGAAGTGCATCTCACCAGATTCACATTTTTATGTTAAAGCCATAATTTGATTTAAAAAAACTGAAACAGATGAATATAACGCTATTAAAACCTTCTAAGTTTTACATTTCAAATCAGAGGTACAAACATGAAGCATTAGCTGTACTCATTTGAAAGTGTGTAAAAAGTTAACAGGCTTCAGCTTCATGCTATTTAACATTGACTAAATCACTTAGGGTTTTGTCTGTATTAGGTCTACCTACAGTATACCAACTGCATTAGCTGAACGGTACACAGGAGCTCACTTTACCTATGCTTGCAGCTCTCTAGACACTTGTGACAGCTCCTGTCCAGAACCAACCTTCACAGTATAACTATGTATATTCTCTCTATCTGGTGTTACTAGCTTGAGAACTGCTATATTAACACAGCTCTGAATTTCTAGACCAGAATTAGCCAATGTGTAGCCACGGTGAGCAGGCACTTGTCTGCAAGCACTGGAATAGATACACTCCTCACAATGATGGAATTGAAGAAATAGATTCCTGGAAAGATGCCAAGCAACTTATTTCTTTTGCTGAACTTCACAAAGCAGTACACCTTATAGGATCAAACATTAATTTGCCTAAAAAACTAAGGGCACTATAATCTTTGTTAATTTATTTTTCATTTTTGTTCACAAAATGTGACAAAAAAGGTAAAAGCAATTTAAACCACTACATGCAAATTAAAAGCCTGAACAGTCTTGAGAGCTGAGAACCCTTCTGGTAACTGTTCTTATAACAGAAGCACATGCATTTGAAATGTCTAGAAACATGTAAGACTTTTTTTTTTAAATATGAAATAAGTGCACACAAAAATATGCAATAACAACATGCATTTTAATTCTGAAGTTTTTTAGGGCAGATGTGGTCTGTGAGTTTGCTGCTCACTGTTTCATGTTTCACAAGCTCAGGATGTTCAGGATGAAACGTAGCCAACAGAATGTTTCACATTTAAGGATCACGGTTTCATAACTAAGTGAATCTAAGCACGGGTCACTGCTTTGCATTTTCTACAGCATAGTAAGCTAGCTGAAAACTAAATCAGCAACAGAAGACAAGTCTTCCGTGAGATCCATTTCTTCATTGTTCTAAGCCCCTTTGAGCAGCAGCAGCCTCTGATGCTGCACAGGGGACTCACCTCTAGTGCTACACATAGCCACAAGGAACAAGAAACAGAGCAAATCAGTGTCAGAGTTAAAGTTATTAATTCAAAGAACCATCTCCCCAAGACTACAGATATTACCCTAAGTCAGAGCTGTGCCACTTTGAGGTCTGATCAGAAGAGATTAATAACCTCCTCTCACCCACCTTAGCTCATCATCTGGAAACAATTCACCATCTATGAGACTCTTTTGGTAACTATTACGCCATTTATACCATCATCCCATTTTGTCCATGGCATTTCCCATGCAACAAATATCTTCCACTGACAAAAACCTAAGACATGTTCTTACAAATTTTACAGATATTGTTCCAGACTCCTAACAGACCAACCTTCACACATTCCCGTAAGCTTGCACAGTACAGAAAAAGATTATAAACCATGAACAAAATTCATGCAAAAAAAAAGACCATCAAGCTAACATATCTAAATAAAAACTAAACCAAATAGAACACCAAAATAATATATAAAATCTTGTTCAAAGTTTTGAATAACATATAATCAATAATTTTCTTGTCTTTTTTAATGTCAAATTTGAGATAAAGCAAAATAAGCCTTAATTCCCGATCTTCCCCAAATCCTGGTTCTTCAAATACGAAAGGAAGCCTGTGCTCTTAAGTGGCGTTCAGAGCATATATTCATACTTATAGAATGACTAAATTTTGTACTTCCTTCCATGCAAAAGAGTAACTCAAATTCCCAAGTATATCATATTAACACTGAAGAGAATTAATAAAATATGAAAATGCTTTAAGAATATTCCCATTAGTGTTTATTTTTTTTAATACAGATTACTCCTGGTTCAGTTTAAATTGTGAGAGACATGTCAAAGTAAATCTTTAAGATTTATTGTTGTTCTTACTACCCAAAAGAACCTATTTGATTACCAGTTCTCTCACTTTAAAGGCATTGATGGAAATTTACATCATTCTGACAGCGTATTAGATAAAAAATTGCAGCAAACCAAGTTTAAAAGACTGTACTATTGTTAAGTATTATGCAGTTATGTAAACTGTAAAGTATCACAATCTAACCTCATTTGTTTAGCATATTCATAGTTTAACATCTAATCATTTGACAGATAATCGAAGAGCGCCTTGCACAATAATTTAGTATCTTCACCTGTAAGCTTCTATATCATAATTCTACATCAATCACTTCAGTCCTGGACATCAAAGTAGTCAATTACTGGCTCTTCTTTTAATGGTTTGGATAAACCACTGCTTCCACTGCTCCTGAAATTATAAGAATATTAGATGTTACTCACTCTGCATGAAAAACAAAATAAAAGTAAATTGAAATAACAAACACCCATAATGTCTGTGTGCACATGCACACTGCATTGGGAGATGGCTTGTATTTCTACATTATGTTCTAATGGAAATATCTTAATGCCTCAGAAAGCTTTTAACTGTGATTTTGGGGAAAAACATATACTTTATCAAACTAATATACATCAACGTGTGGCTGAATTAATATAATTTGTTTTGGGTTTTACCAGAAACTACCATTTATTAGTAATATTTATTGCAAAAACAATAATGTACTGAAGACTAAATGCTCAACATGCCTTTCTAAAAGAAAGAACAAAAGGAATACTGCTGAAGTGAGTCACTAGTCAAACCTGCTCATTTTTAAAAGCAAGAATAACAAAAAATATACTGGTATTGGGCTTACATGGCAGAGCTTTGGTAGGCAGGGGGCTGCAGGAATGGCCTTTGTGAGAAGAGACCAGAAGCTACCTTATGATAGATAAAAGCCAGTGCCAGCTGGCTCAAAGAGGGACCTGCTTGCTGGCCAAAGCTGAGCCAATAAGTGACACTGGTTGAGCCTCTGAGACAGCACGTTTAAGAAAGAGGAAAAAATGCTGTGAAACAGCAGCTGGGAGACAGGAGCGAGAAAATGTGAAGGAAACAACCCTGCAGACACCAAGGTCAGTGAATAAGGAGGGGGAAGAGGTGTGCCAGTTGTCAGAGCAGAAGTTTCCCTGCAGCCTGTGGAGAAACATGGTGGAAGCAGGCTGTTCACCAGCAGCCCGTTGTGTACCACTGCAGAGCAGATATCCACACTGCAGCCTGTGAAGGACTCCATGCTGGAGTAGGTGAATATCGCCTGAAGGAGGTTGCAGTCCCCCACAGGAACAGACTCTGGGCCGGAACTGCAGCCCAGGGAGAGGAGCCCATCCTGGAGCAGGACGTCTGGCAGAAACTGCTGCCCATGGCTGACCTATGCTGGAGCAGTCCACTCCTGAAGGACTGCACCCTGTGGCATGGACCCATATTGGAGCAGTTCTTGAAGAACTGCAGCCTTGGGGAAGCCCATGTAGGATCAGTTCATGAACGACTGCATCCTGTGGGAGGGACCCCATACCGGAGCAGGGGAAGAGAATGAGGAAGAAGAGCAGCAACAACGAAGTGTTGTGGACTGACAGCAAGCCCCATTCCCCTGCACCACTCAGGGGAAGGAGGTAGAGGAAAGTGGATGGAAGGTGGGTTTAGTTTGCTTCTAGTTCTCACTTCTCTAGTCTGTTATCAATAGGCAATAAATTAACCTACCCTATACTGACTCTGTTTTGCCCATGATGGCAATTGGTGAGAGCGATCTCCCTGTCCTTATCTCAACCCACAAGTTCTTTTTCCATCATATTTTCTCCCCCTATCCTTCTGAGGAGGGGGAATAAGAGGAGCGTGGCGGTGCTTAGCTGCCCATCAGTGTTAAATCATCATGATATGGCAACACCAAATCCAAATATCAAGAAGATTTTTGCTATAAGGCAGTATGAGGTCTTCCAGAAGATTTTGTAGAGCTAAGCAATTCTAAAGAAATTTCATTTCTACTTAAACAAATGGTTAAACTCCTCTGCAATTTTGCCACATAACCTCCTTTCATTAGGGTCAGTGAAGACAGAAATCCCATAGAACTAAGTGGAAATAAAACACCCACTTCTTCCCACCTATCTAATCTTTATAAAAAGAGAGCTCCACCATATATGTTTTATTACTGCTCTTATAGCACATAGTCAATCCTATAGTTTGTTAGCACTTCATTTCAGCTTTACTTCTGTGGAAAGAAGATCTTAGTGCAGGCTGCGAGCTCCAAAGCAGCATGTGGGTTGGGAAAACAAAGACCCAGGGAGTATAAAGCTGAAGTTCAAGAACAGTCTCCTCAAGTAACACAGCACAAAATTGAAGAACACTATTTTAGAAACAAATTTCTTACTTATCTGTTTGCTTGTAATGAGGAATAGGAGGTGGAGGCCTCCTCTGCATTTCTTTATCTAGCACAGAAGTTAAGGTATTGCTTGGACAAATGGATTTCCCTCTAGAGAAATAAAAGAAAAGTTTATTTTATTCAATAGGAAGTTATATTTGTTAAGAAATCAGGGCAAAAAAGTTACATTTAAAGTAGTGGTCCTGGTGTCAGAGTTCATATTTGTGTTTCATCTATACAAATATTTAATTTTCATAGAGTCACAGAACATCCCAAGCTGGAAGGGACCCACAAGAATCAAGTCCAGCTCCTGGCTCCACACAGGACAACCAAAAAATTAAATCGTATGTCTAAGAGTGTTGTCCTGAACTCCAGCAGGCTTGATGCCATGATCACTTCCCTGGCGCGCCTGTTCCAGTGCCCAAGCACCCTCTCAGTGAAGAACCTTTTCCTAATATCCAGTCTGAACCTCTCCTGACACAGCTACCTTGGGTCCCATCACTGGCCAGCAGAGAAAACAGATCAGCACCTCCCCCCATCATGAGGAAGCTATACACCGCAACAAGGTCACCCCTCAGCCTTCTCTTCTCTAAGCTGAACAAACCAAGTGACCTCAGCTGCTCCTCATATGTCTTGCCCTGCAGCCTCTTCATCATTTTTGTTGCCCTCCTTTGGGCACACTCTAATAGTTTTACATCTTTCTTATACTGTGGTACCCAAAACTGCATGCAGGACTTCAGGTGAGGCTGCACCAGTGAGGAGTAGAGCGCGACAATCACTTCCCTCAACCAGCTACCTATACTGTGCTTAATGTACCCCAGGATACGGTTGGCCCTTTTGGCTGCCAAGACACAGCCATGTATGGAGACCAAATAGTATGCAAAGTTGATTTTCATTACTAAAGAATAAAATACCCACTATTTTGAATCTCTTGATCTTTATCTCAAAAAAAGATGTAGAAGCAGCTTGCTAGATTTGAGTGCTGCTGCCCAGACTCCTTTCTGCATGTGAAATACACAACTCCATTCTACTATGAAGCGCACATGACCAACCGTTAAAATAACAAAAATGCAATACTTATATTCTAGGGCAACGAATACCTGTTCTTTCATAGAAAAGATATAAGACCAGAAGCAACTCGGTGGCTTATCTTGGCATCTCACGAACACAGATCACTGCATCTTTACAAGAAGTTATGTAATGCTTTGGAACCAACTTCTTAAACTCTGGCAGCAAGTCATATTAAACTTATTTATCACTCTGCACTAAAACTAGGCCCTTCTAAGCGGTCCTCTCCAAGAACAATGCACTGTCTCTTCCTTGCTGGCTAGCCCAGGTGCGTCAGATCTGAAAAATGACATGCATTAAGAAAAAAGTCAAATAATCAAACAGCTCTTCCTGCCATCCACACTAGTCACAATCATACAATGAAGCATCCTACTTGTGCTTGTCCCTTATGCAATGCAAGGGCCACCCTGTGGCCATGGTGCAGGGCAGTTTTTTTCTCCAATACAGGAAAACAGTATACTTTAGCATGTCCCTATACACGTATTGGCTGTGAATCACACATAACTTCAGTATTGCACAGTCCATGTCAAACACTAAACTGGCTGGAGACAGGGGAAGGATATAAAAAAAAAAAAACAACACAAATTGCTGTGAAAGATTATTCCAAAAAGGCATCTAATCCAAAATTTTTTCACTGTAAGTACCATACACACTATATCTTTGACAGGCAGTGGAGATGTCTTAAAATTTCCTATAAATTTAAGAGTCATTTTTAAGAGTAAGTTTGTTTTATTTCAACTTCCAGTCACTGTTATGATCTAACTGCAAGACTGAAAAACCTCCCACTACCACCATTTTTTCTATGCACAGAATCTTTTTCATCATTTTCTGGGGGGAGTAACCTGAATAAATTAAAATTCTTAAACCTTGTCAGGGTCAATTTTTCACCCTTCTTGCAGCTTTCTCTAAACCTGTGCTATTGACGTTTCAAGATTAAACTATTTAACAGTTCTGGTACACTAACCTGCATTGCTTTTCTATTTCTATATGAATGCCTCTTCTTCTAAGGAATGTTTCACTGCCTTCTAAGATGTAGACTCTTCTCTAAATATTACCTGCACATGACACATTTGTTAGCTTTTTTAGACGGAGAATAAGCTAGCTTGGCCTCTCCATTTCAGAACAGGTGAATAAATGCTGCTACTTCTCCTTCATTCTTGTCCTCCTATCTACATTGCATTCATAACTTCATAGTTAATTTTATTCCACATTGGAAACAAACATTTGTTTGAATGCCTATTTATGACTTTATCATTTAATGCAACCTTAGTCTTTCCCATGCTTCTATTCTCACAAGTATCATTATATGTAAAACCACTAGCATACACACAGAAAATAGCAGACTAGTAACTGTATCTTAAACTACATATATACGCTCTAACATTGTTGTTTATTCTTATATAAAGCAAGGAACTGACTTTCTGAGCAACCCATTCCACTACTGTTACATTTTGTATGAACCTTCTTCCTGCATTTGTTTCAAACCTGATGTTGTGCCCATTATCCTCCCTGTTGAGAGAAGTAAAAGAGAGAAAGAGAGAATATGCATTTTCCACCTGGGCTATGATTTCAGATACCTTTGTAATAACTGCAGTACCTTTCCAGACATTTTCCAAGAAGCCAATCTGTATCTCTTACTGTTCTTAACAGTCTTCTATGTCTCTGACAAACTAACTTAGAATGTAAAGTAGGAGTAAATTAATTTACATTTACGTAACGTGGCCAAAACACTTAATAATCACACTTTATTGTTATTACTCAATAACATCCTGTGCATTTCTGAGTTTAAAGCTGCAAAAATAAGAAAAAAATCCTTGCAATTATTTTATCAGAAAATTGACATAACATACTAAAATAAACATATTAACTATATAATTATGTATTAAAATTTAACCATGTATTAAATCTCTCTCTAAAAATCTATATAAATTTGTACCTAAAGATGTATTTATATACACACCTACATATAACCAAGTTATATATAAACATTAAACTAAATGCAGGTCTTGGAAGGAACATTAAAAAGAAGGGTCTTATAGAGATGACTGTTCTCAAGAACACTTCCAGGACGCCTCAAGTCCATACAAGCTGCTTTTAAACACTGGTCACTACGTAAAAACAGACAGGCACTCCTTAATGAATGTAAGATAGTCCAGGAAACCACCGACAGGTACAGTGAAGCACATGTGTCAACTTGGTAAAGAAAGCCTTCCCCTTTTTTTGCCATACAAGTCTGGACATTACCTTTTAATAAGGTACTGCCACACGGAAGGAATCCTGGTTCAGAAGGAATCTGGTACTGCAACTGCTCAAAGGATGGTGACTGCAAAGGTGACCAGGAGGAAGCATGGAGAAGGGCACTTGAAAGGATTCACTTAGAGGCTTATACTTCAAATGATACCGGGAATGGAAATGGTAATTCAGATCAACCTTGACAGTCAACGCTGAGAATGCTCTTTATGTAGTTAGACATCGGCAACACTGTATGTCAGTGATTCTAATGCAGCCAATATAATCAGCTCTTACTGATGTGGTGGAATGATGATGGGGGCAGGGGCTGATGGCAAAGCAGATTTATGGTGTTTGCCCCAAGCCTATTATCTGGTTGGAGGAAGTTTCCTTAGCAGCAAGGAGACTTTCTTACTCCTCTAACCTAACTTGTACAGTGATGTTACCATTTCAGTGACACAATGGGGAAAAGTGAAGAAAAAGAATGGTCTTTTTGCCTAGTATCATTTCTAATTATTTATAGCCAGAAAAGCCCTTAAAAGAAATCCGCGGGGAATACTATAAACAAGATGAAACAAGTTGAATCAAACCATTTGGGCTTTTTGTTGACTCCTAGCCTCTGGATTTGAAGAAGCTGTTGTGAAATACTCAAAAAATATCATCCTGGAACTCAAGCTATCAATTGTCTGAGGCTTCAATAAGTTTTATGTCTTGAAGAAGTGGCCTTTGCCACTTGAAATGAAATGAAAATGAAAAGAAGCTTTGGATGAATCCACTGAAGAAACATTCCTACGCAGCTGAAAAATATTCTTAGTAGAGCACTCTGTCTGTAAAAGCAGCAGAATTGAAACTGCAGCATGTGTGTTCTGCACTGCATGCTCTTCCCTAAACAATGCAAGGGAAGGAGTAAGTGCGCAACTTCTAACACCACAGAAGGCTTCCCATTCTGAAGTTGCAGCATACAAGCATACAATGTCTTTGCTTTTAAAGCATCATCATCTGTCCTGTTCCTTTCTCTGACACTTTCTCCTCTTCACTAATTTCTCGTCATCCTCTGGCCTCTTTCTTTTTCTTAAGTAAGCTTTTCCAAATGTGGTCTCTCTTCTCACCCTTCTTTAGTAGGAACAAAAATAGGTATCTTAAATTGTTTCGCGGAAAAGTTAAGACATATCTTAAAGTAGTGTCCCATCTCTATTGAAAGAAATCAAGATTTTAGCTAAGCTATTAATTCATCAACAGGCTCAGGAGCAGCTTACAGCACTGTAATAGCAGGGAAGGTGACAATATATGTATTTTTTTAATCTTTAACTACAGTCAGCATCTACAGTTAAAAACCAGTTAAACTGTTTGTCAAAGAACCACAATTTGACAGCGTTAAACTAAATAAGCCACTCAATGACAACAGAATCAAGGAAGCCATGCCCTCTCCAGTGCAATAACCTTGCTTTTCCCCCAACTATATTCCCTTAGTTTCCTTTTCTACTATGAATATCCTTCTACAAGTCCTCTCCAAGTACTTCCAGTTTTGCTTAGAAATCTCTTACATTTGCAGTAACTCCATCTCCCTCTTTGTTCATTAACTGTCCTAACTGAGGGAGGATAGGACCTTCAATGGCAGGTTCAGATGGATGGAGAACAATTAAGTTCCAATGCAGGCCTTCTTCAAAGAAAGTGCAAATTTAAGTGTGATTTCTCCATCCAGCCATTAATTTTCATAAAATTTTACGATATTTATTATCTTTGATACTTAGGTCAAATTTAGCAGACAGCAAAAAGACAAGAAGTTCCTGCTGAGACAAATGAAAGACAGCCTTGCAAAATCTTGTTTTCTTAGCTTTTTCATTTTTCATTTGTTTTTCCTCTCTGATGATGTACTCAATCAGGGGAAACAGAAGCCTATCAAATTATCAATTTAAAAATTTTGAAGTTTCAAGCCTTTTGAAGTTTTAACAGAAGCTACTGCATGTTGCAAACTGCATTGTAACTAAACTCATTCAATGAAGTGATATAAACATACACAGTTACTAGAAAACAAAAATGAATTACGTACTTTACTGCAGTGATAACAACATTACGCTTTGGTTCGTTGTCATAGCTCACACTTTCAATGCCATAAACCTGAGCTAATTCATGGATGATTCTGCGGTGATCTCTGTTCATTGGTGGGTAACAATGACTCTTCTTTGTATGCTTGCCCTGAATTCAAGAGGGGAAAAAAAAAAAAATAATGATGAAGATTTCCTTCTGAGGGAGATAGCAAGCAAAGAAAGGTATCGGGGAGGAGGTGGGGTCAGAGAGAAAGTGCTTCTACCTCTAAAATTTTGCCACTGACAAGAAGTAGTACTACAAAATGCTAATACCTCAGTATTGGCAAAAAACTCATCTAAAAATGTCCATTTCGTTCCCACCTCAAAGCATACAAACACACACACATAAACATGTATAAGTTTGAAACAAATCCTGAACACATCCATTTTGCTTACATATCGAAGAAGCAGTATAATCTATCTGAATTTTTATTTTTCAGACTGGTTTTTACAATGCACATACTGCAGATTGCCACAAAGGTGTCAGATTTAGTTATCACTTCCCTCTACCAAAGAAGCTATTTATCTGCAAAATCTACCATGTTATGAAGTCTATTGATGTCATTAAATGGTAACAAAACTGTAGTTTTAGTGTCAGTAAACAAAGACTGATAATGCTTGATTTGACACCAATTGTTACATAAAAAGTAAAAGAACAAAAAAAATTTGGCCATCCCTCCTAATGGGTTTGGCAACGTAGTAACAGCCGATGCAGATGAGGATAAGACACTCAATGCTTCAGTCTGCTTCAGGGATTCAGAGGCTTCAGCCTTACCTTGGTTGTCAGCAACAAGGTCTCATAGGTCTTTGGGTCTATCGACAGGGTTCAAGGGAAAGACAAAGTACCAAAGTTTGAGTCAGGAATTGCTAGGGAAGTCACAACCTGCACAAGTTTCTGGGACAGGATGCAGTGCATTTAATGACACTGAGAGACCAGGAGAATATACTGTTCTCTATCATCTTTGAAAGGTTGTAAAGACTGGGGTACAAGCCCCATGACTGGAGAAAGGCAATTGTTGTGCCTATGTTCAAGAAGAGCAAGACAGACAACATAAGAACTACAGGTTGATTAGCTACACTTCAAAGCCTGGGAAAAAACACAGAGCAAGTCATTTTTAGGCACATGAAGTAGAAGGTCCCTGGGAATAGCCAATGTGGATTTCTGAAAGGTTTTCAGTATCTGACTGGATAAAGCCCTGAACAACCTGGTCTGAGTTCAGTGTTGGTTCCTGCTTCAAGGTAGAGGCTGCACTAGATGACCTCTGAAGGTCCCTTCCGACCCGAATGATTCTAAGACATCTTCTGACAGCCTATGTTAAACATTCAAATACAAATGTTTGATTAGTACACCTCTGGATTACACAATGAGAGCTGTTACATTAAAAAGCGGTCGCTTTACAGATCATGTCAAAAATCTTTTCTAAATCATTAAGATGCAGAGAACCTCACTTTAGAATCTACTAGAAGGACAATTTTGATAAATCTTAAACCACACACAAATATTAGTTCAAGTCTAGTATTGCCTGATCACAGTACTGCCAGAAGTAACTTTAATGCAGTACTGTGTACTCTTTCTCTTTTAACAGTCTGGGCCCAAACTATTAACCTAATCTAACCTTTAACTGGTTAAATTAAGCAAAAGAATAAATACTCTTGGAAATTATTTAAACAACTGCAGAAATCAACACACAGGTTCTTGAAATCTCTTCTTAGGTCTTTCACAGTATTTTTACTGTAATCACTATTACAGTAAGAGAGGAATGCTACTTAACAGTAATCCTATTTGTCATAATCCTTTCCTCTACTATCAAACTCAACATTTAATCACCAGTTCTTACAGAGACAGACAGAATGAGGAGGAAACTCATCCCCACCACTGAGACAAAGAGAATACTCATTCTACTGCAGTCACCTAAATTCATCTGTAGAAGACCATATATAACATAGGAAGATTAACATTAGAGGTACATCATAGATGTCCTGTAGATGGATGGTTAATATCTGCCTCCTCTCAGACTGTTAAGCAGCTAAACTATGAATAGTAACCAGACCTGAAAATGTGATCAATTTTTTGCATGAGACTTCAGAGTAATCATATGCTGTCAGGACAGAATCTTTACACAGCAATAAACAGTAATAAACCTTCCACCTACTACAACACTTTCAGCATATAGACTAATATTTGGATGGAAATAACTCTACAGATTCTGTACCTATTTATAACTACTTCCTTTAAAAAAGTGGTGATGATTCTGGGCCCAGAAAAAACATCAGAATTTCTGTCCATATGCTGATTTGAATGTTTTCTGTCCTGTCTGCTTACACATATCGACAACTCTGCTGTGCTAGATTAGTACATACTGATGAGTCTAGGGGAACAGGTGTTCATGAGGCAAGCAAAGTCATACAATGACAGGTAAGGTTAACTGTATTACTGTGTAAGTGACCATTTAGTAAGTGAAAAAAAAGAGCTAAAATCCTTTTTATTAGTCATTTACCCAGTTAAGTTGAAGTTGGTATCCAAAGGAACAGCGCAAAAATATGAACAAGTCAAAGCAAAAAAGTGTAAGTAACAGCAATCAGTACAAAACAGTACTGATATAGGCAGAGCTACCTGAATGCTTGATAGACTAGCATGCAAAATACTTTTAATAAAAGGAAGTAAAGCTCTACATCTAGAAACAAAGAACGTAAGTCACATCTCAAGCCAGAAAGGATTTAGGAGTCATGATAAACAAACAACTGAACACAGACTCAAGCATAAGAAGGATTTAGGGATCATGGCAGAAGAACAACTAAGCACAGTCTCCTTGCATAATACCATGTCAGACATATTAATCCAATCTTTGGATACATAAGACGGGGAAGTTGACTTAGTCAGGCTGGGCCTGAATGAACAGCAGTGGTAACACTTACCCAGTATAGAGACATCTCCAAGACAATACAAATACCTGTGGCTGCAAGACGAAACATGACTCGTAATCAGGAATCTAAACATTTCAAGGAGGAATTTGAAAGCCTTGTAAATCTTAATATGTAACTAAATAGAGAATTTTGGAGTATAGAACATTAAGATTGTGGTGGGACACCTCACACAGGTAACTGTTCAGTTTGCCTACTGAAGACTTCATGAAAGAAGATTTTTTTATCTGCATATGCATTATAACATACGGATTCCAAACTTTAAGACTTGTGTCACTTGCCTTTGGCATTCAGAAAGAAATCTCTTCCCCTTTGAAGTATAATTTGACTCCTGGGGACTTCTTGTACCTTATGGAATAGTAATTCCCAACAGCCTGAGGTGCAGGCTGGTGCAGAACTCATCCTTGAGGTACTGTATTGTCATGTGGGCCTAACTGGTTCATCTTCATCATGATAGAAACTTAAATAAACATTCAGCAATTGATAATAAACCTCAATAAACATTGAGGTCAGACAGGGAAAGGATTGTCATGCCTAGGTAATTTTATTTTTTTCCATTCTCTTCTGCAATGTAGGCTCTTTTTAATAGACACTCAATGGTCTGTTTTGTAAAACCATTATTTAACAAATAGTTGGTTAACAGCTGAGAACTAAACATTGGAGATGTTCTTGAGCTCTCCTGTTCACGTTCCATCATCTTTTACGTCACTAATTCATTCTATATTACAAATTCAAGACCTACGGTCACCTTTTTTGTACATTACATTTATTGATTGGCTATTAGTATGGGCATATATATTGGTATATCCAGTTATCAAATATACATAAATATATGCATATGTACACACTTATGTGCATGTGTGTGTAAAATAAAGGCAGTATATAAAGGTATATGTAAAATAGGATAACCAGTGGCAAAACAACGTTGGGCGAGTTATTTTTAGCTGATAATAATTGTTCTATGCACCTATTAAAAAATGTCAGAGGTTGGAGGGGATTGAACATAATTAGACACATGGCCCCTTTCAGATTTTCTTTCCAATATGGGAAAAAAATAGATAAGAACATTAGACAGGTGGACAAACGTCAAGATTGCTTAAGAAACACCACACAAAAAGAAAGGAATAAAAATAGGTGATTGAAATGAAACATAACCAGTCCTAAGGAAAAGAAAGAGGAAGGACATAGATGCTTTCCACAGAAGGTTACTGTTCCTTGAGCTAAGGGCAACTGAGGATAGTATTGTTTACACTTTGAACTGCATGCACCAGGCTCAAGTATGGTGCAGCAGCAAGCCAGGAGTATGCTAACCTGACAGGCCTGAAGGTGGAATTCTGCTTTTACTGAAAGCCTATGACTTTCTCTGTGGTATCAACCCCTCTAGGTATATTGAAGTCTACCAAACAACTGTGGCTGAATCTGAGTCTCCTTGTAGGAAAAGGAGGACTACCTCACACATTCAAATGCTGGAAGGTGTCCACAGATTTGTGAACAACTTCTGCTACAGGGATTGGAAGAACGNTAATTAAAATGTGTATTCTAAGAGAGTCCAAACAGATCTAGTGTTAATTCGTAACTATTACTACTAAAGTTTCATAAACATTAGCAAACATAATCTAAAATATAGACTCCCCCCAAACTAAACAAAACTGTTTCTTTTAATAACTCAAAGAATAATTTAATACTGACCTTATTCACAGCTTCCACGAGCATTCTCATCTCCTTCTCAACATCACTGACAAATTTTAAATCTTTCCTGCAAGAACAGCATACTAGGTAAATGAGGCAATAGAACGTACAAAGATGCAATGACTTTATCACTTGTAATGTGTTGCAATGAAAAATTGTCATTTCAGTGTTTTTCAATTACTTGTCATTAAGGCAATTCACTTTATCAGATTACATGATTAGACACAAAAACAGGTATTGTGTATACAGAGTGGAATTCTTTTCCAAGACAGAAAAAGTGCAGACTGGTTTTCAACTTATCTAGCAAAACAAATTAATGAGAACAAAAGTAGAAGCATAAGGCTACTTGTAAGGAAACAAAATATTCTTGATATGAGACATTACGTATTTTTTTGTTTAATTAATTAGTTTACCCTACTTAATCACAGTAGATTGAATCTGTCAAGGTGAGCTTTGTGCTCTCTTCTTAAATGAGCAGGCAAACTAACTCCGTAAGTAAGGTTAACTTCTGTTAGAGCACCATCCCCATGGGGAAAAAGGCTACCTGAAGATTCCATATCTCAAAGCTGGTTACTAACAAATAAAGTTACTTCTTCAAAAACAGGCACTATTTCATACCAAGACAACACCACTTTGTGAATGATGTCAGAATTTCATCAGTCAAGAAGTGGAGGTCCTACCAAAGTTCTGGATGATGAAGTGCTGATCAAAAGATCAAGTGATCTCAAGCAAACATGCAAAACGGCAACACTGAGTAGCTTGTCTACCAAAAATCACTTGATTCCTGGTACAATGGACTCAGCCCATCACTGGAAAACCTTCAAGTTTTTGTAATGGGTCCCCATTCATCCAGTGGACAGACACTGCATGGAGTTATCAGAACCCCTGGATCTTCAGTGGAGAGAAGTATTACACATCCAGAGAATTCCAAAAAAGGACCTGGACCTGTAGGGTTAAAAATAAAAGGCCCTCCAGACACCTAGGCGATGAAATACAGTCAGCCTATGCAGTGACTTTGGAAAGAATACTATAGCAAAAATCACTAGCTGAAAGAGAAAAGTTGATCCCTTCAGAATGCACTTAAGTCCAGAGAGTCAGAAAGTAAACACTACATGAAATGACAATGATGAACACCCAAATTTTAAAGTGAAATGGCCACAGGAGGTAAGAAAAAAAATGGAAACAACAATCCAGTGAGAGGTCCTACAAGTATCTGAAGTGTAAGATTTAAAAACCCACTGAGAAACTAGCTCACAGACGGGGTGATATGTTCAAAATGATAATTTCAGGAGCCTGTATTAACTGAAAGAGTTATTAACTGAAAGTGACCAGCAATACTAACCAGGTGGGCATTCTTTCAAAAATACTTGGACTGTCTCTCAGCTTCACAAAATTCCAAGATAGTTGAGACTGAAGTACTCAGATAGGAAAACAAAGCAGATATTTCATCAATTGACTTAGAGAACATTAATTCCCTGCAGAAAAAGGTCAGATGGATTGGGGTAGATGAACTGGACAGAAACTAATTTCATAGGCATCATCTAACACCCACAGTTTTACTGCTTCCCTAAAGAGTAGTAGCAGGTCCTTACTCCCTTTTTGCTTGCTATATACTACACAGTGACAGAGTTGTGACTACCTTTCTTACATAACTCCATGAAAGAACAACCCTGATCCACCTGATGATGCGAGTGGGCCCCAACCTACAAACTATTCAAATAGGAACAGTGAAGCCTGCAGGGCAGATCAATGCAGATGGTGGGAGAGACAGCAATCGCTGCTTCTTTGGAATGACAGAGAACGTTCTGAGAGAGCATAGTTTGGGTCAAGAATGTTCAAGGAATTCAGTATTCCTTAAGCTGAAAGTTTCCTCTGAAAGAGATATCCTTGACAAGACACCTGGATTTGCCCTAGAGAGTTCTGAGATCTGTATACAGGGTTCATAACATCAGTGAACAGCTGAGGCAATCCAACAAGAAGATACAACTTCTGTATCTAGATGCTCAGCATAGTATTCCAATCAGAATACTAGTCTGATGTTCAGAGGCTATTTACTCTTCTGCCACTAAGGCTGACAAAGCACAAGTAAGATTTCCTTTAGAGAACTTTCCTTTGAGGTCATCAGATGAAACCATAATGACAAAATAAAGCCTCTTTTCAACCGTGTGCAGTCTTGCCTTTCCAATTTTGGCAGCAAACCTCATCAGACTGCTTTAACATAATAAGTGAAGGAGAGTGCCAAGTCAACATGCAAAGAAGTATATTCTGTATTCCCAGCTACACAAAAGCATGAACCCACACTTCACTGAAGGGCAGAAAGAAGCCTGCAGTTAACAAGAAACATTGGCAGGCTCCACTGCTAGCAAAGATTTTGAAAGGCCAAGAGTAACAGATTCATTAGGATGAGGAGAATGAAGCCTGTTGTAAGTCATTTCACAAAAGGATGGAAAAAAAATCCTGCAGATTCAGTAGTCTTCTCTGTATGATCCTGATCAGAGAACTGGCTGAGTGGAGACAGTAAAAACTGACTAATGTTTATTTCTCACTTCTACTTGACTCTGGTTCTGGTCTTGCAGTTTTAGGTTGCTTGCCTTGGTGTTTTATCAGCTTGCTCACATCCTGTTTGGGGAGTTTCATTTGTGGTTGTCCTAAGCTGGAGCTTTTTTGTACATTTACAAATTAATCCAGGTCTGATTCATACCACCCTATCAAAACCAAATGGAGTGTCTCCATTCCCCAGGATGTTGATGAGTATCTACCACCCAACTGAAGTACTTACCAAGTATTTTTAATTCTCTTATATTATCTGTCTGATCTCTTACAGAAAAGTTCTGCCAAGTGGGTTGTGTTCTTTTGTTTTTGTAGCAATGTTTTATCTTTCTTATTTATTTTACAGGAGTCTTTCAATTAATTTATTCATGACTGATTACAGCCAAACAATCAACTGTACAAAAATAATGTGCAGTAAGGAAGTGTTTCTTAGCATCATATCTGATCTGACAGTGGGTATAATGAAAATCTGCAATGTGAGACTTGAAAGTCTCTTTTTCTGTGCAATGTCTATAAATGCTGTATATTAGGTTACTCACCTCCTACACTGCAAGTAAACAGGAGCAGGCCTACTGCCATTTCAGTTCCTCTCAGCCACACCACTAAATAATAATGTTCTGTTGCTTGTTTTTTCACTGTATTTCTTGCTGTATGGTTTTTGCTTTCCATAGATTTTGCTGCCTTCACAAAAACACTTATTCTTGCAACATCTGCCTGTGCAAGATTTTGCCTCTAATTGACTGAATTCCAGGCTTGCAGTTTGCGACTCACGTGCTTGAGATGTTGCCCTCAACTGTCCCTCCTTCAGGCTTCAGTTTCTTGTTTAAGAAAGCTGCAAAGGTCTCCTCCTACCTCCAAACCTGTACACTGCTCCTGTTGCCAGATCACACGTGTGCTTTGCTCTGCTTTCACTGTCCACAACAGCACGTGGAGGATTAACTGTTAGGAAGACTGGCTAAGAAGGACCCATCTCCCTCCTCATCTCTCTAGACTTAACCATTTGACCTGAGATTTCCCTGGTCTATACAGCTGCTGTGGGGTCTTGCACAGCTAATCAAGAAAATTTTCTTCTGTGTAGCTCCATGCAGCCAGATATTCCAGATCTCTTTCTCTCCTTCTCCAGCAGTTTTAATTCATTAAATAACAGCCTTAGCACCATCCAATCAAGCTCAGTATTGACACTTGTACCAGTCTGCACTCTATGTCAACAGGCCCATCTGAGCATTTGCAAAGAGATATGGGGCAGCAACTTTTCTTCTGACTCTTTGTCAGATTTCTGACAAACACATTGGCAAGATCAGCATGCAGCACCATTATCATGCTATTCCTGGTGCCTTGATCTCCCATCAATCTCCTACAAAGAGAGAGATGCTACGTATTATCTTGGTCCACTACCACCTACTCATCTTCCTCCTGTTACCTGTATTTGTACTGCAGCATGGAGTTTTGGGGTTTTGTAATTCAAGATTACAGGTCAAAATCAGGAATTCTCTCATAGCTTTTATGAAGTTCATTTGCAGATGTGCATCTTTTTCAGTCCTTGACAACGTCCCAGCTTCAAAGATCAACGGATTGCCTACACAAGACAGTATCACAGCACTCTAGTCGTGGTTTCAGCAGCAGTATTATCTGCCCTCTGATTGAAGCAGTGACCTTGAATGCACAGGAAGAAGCCTGTCATATTTCTCATCACTCTGAGATTCCAGTACATAGATGTATAACTTATGCTCTGCAGAAAGCTACAAGCCCTGAACTCTTGCATTACTGGAGTGACCTAGTCAAGCAAGAATAAAGGCATCTGTTGAAACTTATACAGAATGCTTAGTTGCCTGAAAAAATACTGTAACAGATACACTTTGTATATCCTGCCACTAAGAGGGAAAGCCAGATCCTTTGCAAGACTGATGAAAGACCATCAAGAATGGTTAAGAGTCAAAGCCACAGCTTTACAAATTGAAGTTTGCTGCTGATGTAAATACAGATTACTTAATGCAGGGAGAAACTAATTTATCTTGAAGACAAGAGGAAGATGAAGGCTACATCTAAGATGAAATGTGAGATTTGACGAGCATATATGAGGGAAATATATACAAGACAAGATATTTAACAAAGTATGAAAGTGAAAATGTGTATCCTGGTTTCTGAAAGAAGTAGGGAAAAACATATAAGGACTATTCTCTAAAGTGCATACAGAATAAAACACAACTTACAAGTGTAAATACCATCCATGCTGAAAACATTCAGCTCCTATCTTGTAGTAGGCTGATCAGCTGGAAGTAAAGCAAGAGGCGTGTTGCGCTTAAATTCTGTGTGGCTATTTATGTAAAATTTTAACCTGCTTCAGCACATCAGAAAATTAAATGAGATTTTTAAGCAGAAAAAGTCCTCAAAAATAGGAAATTTTTGAATCACTAGGACATCGAAGCAAGTGCAAAGCACATTCAACAGGCCTACACACATACACAGAGTAAAAACTTCTTAAATTACCTTTATCTTTTAAGTATCTTTTTAAAAATCTGTCTGATCTCTCCCTGTCATTCCAGGTTGCACAGTATTTACTAGTGTGATAGTAGCTTTTGATATTAACTTGACTTTCTATTGCCTTATTTTCAGATATTTCAGTCTAGTAGCCCTCTTTGCAGCCAGAACTGGCAAAGTCTTAACTCTGCATCAAGCCAGTGTTCTATTAACTCATCTTCTTTATTTTGAAAATAAAGGCAGTAAGGCAAAAAAATAAAGGGACTGGTACACAGAAATAGTGTCAGACTTCACCAGTGTATTTCATTACTTGGCTATCACTTTTTGTCTTTATCCTGAAAAAATTACAAAGAGCACAGAGATAGGAGGTGGAAGTTTGTGAAGCCAGTGGGGATGTGAAAGTACATATACCGATTCATAGTGAGAAGAATGGTAGAAACTGATGTCCCCATTCTAAATCTGATCCTGTTATAGAACAAATTAACCAGCCAGGCACTTATTATTATTTAAGCTTCTCATTTTAGTCGTTTTGGGAAGTACACATCACCTCTTTTGCCCCAATGATCACCTGTTGCCACAATCACCGATTGCTATAATCACCAATGATCATCTCTGGAGAGAAAAGAAAACGTGAGCATTTTTATAAGAATAAATAGGATAATTCTTCATTTCCTATCTTGCTCTCAACACTGTTTACCTATGACAACTGTCATCATTAAAACACATACCTTGCATCTTCTTTTAAAAGGTCACTGTACTTTGGTCCAGAAGAGCGGATGTTGAAAGGGTCAGAATTATCATCTATTTCAAGAGCCTCAGCAAGACGCCTAAATTCAAGGGTGGAAGAAAAACAAGCAAAAATGCCAAAAAAGTCAGCCCCCTGAAACGTTTTGTCATTGAAGAGTAGAGATGTGTTACCAACACAGATAAGCAGCTCGCAAAAGATAGAGTCTGTATGTTTGATACTACTTATCTATAGGAAAGGAACTTTTTCCATGTAGCATTAACTTTTTGAATCCGGACTTTTTCAGGGAAAAAAAAAAAAAGTTCATTGCCCACCTGTTCCTCTGAAGAGCTAAGCATTCTTCATCACACTGCAACCTGAATTATGAAAAAAAAATACAATCAGAATCACTGCTTCTCCTCATACTTTTAAACTATAGTTTTGTTCCTATCACATTATCACAACCTCAAGTAGTAAGAGTGTACGAGAACAATTTATTGTATTAGATCAGATAAAANTTTAAACACCATATTTGATGATTAATATTTTATCAGTGGAGATCCAAAAATGAATGATCATCCATTGATGCATTAAAGCCTGGCACTGGTTGAATTAAAAAAAAAAATTATGTATCCTAAAAATTTTGTTCTATAATTAAAATGTGTATTCTAAGAGAGTCCANCCACCTGTTCCTCTGAAGAGCTAAGCATTCTTCATCACACTGCAACCTGAATTATGAAAAAAAAATACAATCAGAATCACTGCTTCTCCTCATACTTTTAAACTATAGTTTTGTTCCTATCACATTATCACAACCTCAAGTAGTAAGAGTGTACGAGAACAATTTATTGTATTAGATCAGATAAAATCTAATCTGTTTTTAGCTGTATTAATACCTCTAACAGACTCTGAAATAATCAAATTCACAATTCAGAGAAGAGAGATGGTAACAGAAAAATTTAGAAAAATTAGGGACTTCAAAGGCAAAAACTTAAGGAAATCAAGTTTCAGACAAATTGAGGTTGGAGAAACTTGACAATTCCTTGAAGAAGTGACACTAAGTAAAAGCACAAGCTATCTCAATTCCAGAGAAATATCAAGAGGCACAGAAAAATCACCAAACTTAAAACAAAAGTGTTTTTGTGACTTAAATACAGATGTGTGGTGCCGACCAATATAAGAGCGCAAGTGCCAAGCATAAATGAGATACAAATGTAAGAGACCTAAAAAGGGTAACAGAAAAATATTATAAATAGTAAGATGATGACTAGGGGAAAATATGCCCTACTAGTCATCCAGAAAAAACACTAATAACAGAAATCTGAAAAAATCCAGATGAACTCCAAGGAGTTTGTGGACCTGGTAGACACCAAGCTGAACATGAGTCAGCAATGTGCCCTGGCAGTAAGGAAGGCTAATGGTATCCTGGGCTGCATTAGGCGAAGTATTGCCAGCAGTTTGACAGAGGTGATCCTCCCCCTTTACTCAGCACGGGTGAGACCACACCTGGACTACTGTGTCCAGTTCTGGGCCACCCAGCGCACAAGAGACATGGACATATCGGAGAGAGTCCAATGAAGGGCCACAAAGATGATGAAGGGATTGGAGCATCTCTTCTACAAGGAAAGGCTGAGAGAGCTGGGACTGTTCAGCCTGGAGAAGAAAAGGTTCACAGGGGATCTTGTCAATGTATATAAATCCCTGAAGGAAAGGTGCAAAGAGGACAGACGCAGGCTCTGTTCGGTGGTGCCCAGAGCCAAGACGAGGCAATGGGCGCAAACTGAAACCAGGACATGTTCCATCTAAACACCAGGAAACACTTGGAAAAAAACAAAGTGTGCAGGTGATTGACCACTGGCACAGGTTCCCAAGAGCAGTATTGGAGTCTCCCACCTTGGAGCTATTCAGAAGCTGTCTGGACATTGTCCTGGGCAAGTGGCTCTAGGAGGCCCTGCTTGAGCAGGGGGGGGTTGGACCAGCTGATCTCCAAAGGTCCCTTCCAAGCTGGTGACACATTTTGTGACTCTGAGTTTGCTGAGCAGAAAGAATCTCTGAAACTACAATTCTATTGTTCCATACGTATTATATTGTAACAAGAAATTAACCAATGATTGAGAACTCATCCCACATTAAAGCAAAAAAACAAGGACAGCTAAAGAATTGCAAAACACCCTATTAGCAGTATTACAGTAGAGTCAGGTTGTTATTTAAAGTCTTCTTTTAACCAGGATTCTGCTGATATTATGTGTTTTCCAAGCCACCTATTCTTCAGGTACACATTAGGATTTCACATATGTTTCTACATGTCTGTCCTTACCTGGCCTGCTTCATTTCTTTTTTCGTAATAAGCCTACTGATTTCCACCGAATCTCCAAGCTGTAGATCTGTTAACTTAGTGGCTATAGATATAGCAGCTATTCTGAAAAAGAACAGTATTAGCTTTCACTTTGAGGCAGGACATAAACCTTGGAAATTGTATACAAAGCTTCAGATTTAAATATCCAGGTTGGAGAAGTAAGACTGTTTCCTTGTCAGATTACAGAATCGGACTCTAGTTCTACATCACATAGTTTTAGGAGTCTAATCTAGCTACAAAAATTAAAAGATTACTCTCCCTGATCTTCAAGCAACTAACAGACTTGCTCCTTCATGGGATTGGTGCTCTGAATAATTCCAAGTAAGTCTAAACCACACAACGTGAATACTCTTTCCTCTCATCTGCTTAATACTCAAACTACACCTGAGGTTTCATTACCTTTCTTTCATGTGACTCTTCTTTAACTGTATGCAACTAAAACCTGTAAAGTGAACGTATAAAGTACTTTAAAGTTTGCTTAGAAAATATGGATGATAAAAGCCATAAGGAAAAAGCAAAATTCCCACTGAGATTGTTACAATTTTCTTTATAAAGATTCTCCATCATTCCCACCAATAGCAAGCCTTTATAGTCTCATTTTCTTGCTAAAGTTTCTATGATTAAAATATACAGTAAGTTTTTAGTGAAGGATCCTATATCTTTCTCTTAGCAGGCATTAAACACTGCTTTTGATAATATCACATGAGTCAAGAATTCATTTGTTGGCAGTATCAGTTATTGCAAGGTCAGAGAATTAAATGTACATGAACACATGTGAACCAAGAGGTACAAATACTTGCTTTAAACTGATGATTGTTTCATTTCCTTCCTATTGACTTGGCTTATTCATGCAAAGACTCACTGACTTCAAATACACCATTTTCCCTGCATGAATATTTTTGGATTGCCTGAGTCTCAGAAACAGTGGAAATATAGCAACTTTCAAAAACTTGAACTTGCAATCCGGTTACCTTCCATTTTATCATTAATGACAAGCACATGTCAATTTTAAACTGATATTTGAAAGGTAAGTCAATGTTTTGATCTGTAATGATAATGGAATAGATCTTAAATGATGACGATCATTTATGCGATGACCATTCCTGTAAGTCTACCTTGCATCCAACTTAGCATTAACTACTGTTGTTCTTAACTGCTTCTGACATTTTCTTCCTTGCTTTCATTAGGCAGTATTAAGCCTCTACTAAGTAGATGCTAAGCCATCTTCTGAAGAATTTAAATTTGGGCAGGGTTCAGTAAGAACAAAGCCATACATCCTCAGCTGGGCTAGTATCAGGTCCTCAAACAACAGCGTTAAAGAAAAGAAACAATCATTAGGAAGCTTTCTTTGGAAGACAGGAAGAATCTGTGATTGCTCTCTCCTATCAACCGGGATGCAGAGCAGAACTTTGGTTGCCTTTCAACTCTCCAGATTAATCTTTTGATTCCCTCTCAATCACAGCGACAGAGTAAGATTTCTTTATTACTATTATTACTACCCCTATTTTGCTATTTCCATTTTGTAAGTACCAAAGTCCTACTTATTTCTTCTTTTCCTTGTCCATTCTTTGCCCTCTCATATAAGATAAAAAGAAATGATGGAAGTTTAGAAATAGGATCTGGAGACAAATTTATTGCAAAAAATGGAGTTGGGTAGGATGCAGTTTGCATATTAAGAACCAAGTTTTAGATGCCAAAGCTCTCATTACAGTCAATGGAATCTAAAAGGCTATTCAACTGCCTGAATTTAGTTATTTCAGCTTTAACACTCTTTAGCTTCCATCATCTGTATTGACTAGGTTCCATCACACATTAAGGGGAACTTAGATGGCAACTTACACAGGGACTGTTATATGCAGTCACCTACATTCAGGTGTCTGAATCAGGAGTTCCACAGAAGGGAGATTCTAGCTTTGACACACCACCACAGTTACAGACTAACAGTGAAAAGAGGAATGTGTTCCAGCACAGCACAACTGGTATGAAAGCTCAGAGAAACAGGAAAAAGAAACTGTAGGTGTAAGTACAAAAAAANCTTTGTGACTTAAATACATTAAGTCAACCCTGAAATTTAATCAAACTGTATAAGTCCAATAAAGGAAGTAAAATTATTACTATAGTACAAACCTTTGATATGTATTAGATGCTTCTGAGCAAATCATACTCTCCTTTCTTCTTCCACATTCACACTGAAGATCAACCTGTTGCATTACATAAGACAGCAGCTTGTTTAAACTTTTGTCTTTTTCTGTCCAGGGAGGGATGCGAGTTCTTTTTAAAATTCTTTTAAAAATTCCACCCTTACTGGAATAATGGCTACTTAAATGATAAATAATTTAAAAAAAAAAAAAAAACTTCACCACATTATTCAATATTTTAAGTTTATAGCAAAAATGTCATGCTATCCATATAAAAAATGTCATTTTTTGTCACTACCTTCATTGGCTGATAATTAAATTATACAATTTGCCAGTGAATTCACAGTGAATTTTCTCTGGGCACCTAACCTTTGCACAGCAGGATGTTGTCGGGCAGGGTGAAGAAGGATGACATGGAGCCATACAGGGATGATTACAATATAGCCTTGGAATAATACATGGTTGTTTACACTCTTCATCTATAAGACATTCCCCTTTATGACAGATCCTTTTACATTTGTGCATTCCACATTCTAACATTTGATTGCAGCGAAGTCCACAGGAAATGTCAGTGAGATGACACGGAATATTACTTCGCAGCTGAAAGAGGGGAGGAGGAAGATAAAAACTAAAAATGAATAATTATAAAAACAAAAGCACTTTTACTGTTCATTTGGCATTGTCAATGCAAGAACAGTAATACTAAAATATTTCAGGACAAAGACTGAGTTCTTTATATCACTGTCTAATATAGCAGTTAGTCTGAATATATACGGCATAAAAGATAGAATTCTCCAATTTAGTCACATCAAACACAAACTCGAGTAATATATTCCATTCTGAAGAAGCCAGAAAAATCTAATCTGACAACTTTAGAAAGTGAAATATCAAATGCTTATACTGTAAGTTACATACACATAAAAGTACATCCTGAACTTTAATAAGTATTTTCAAGCTACACATTATTTAGTATTCAAAAGCACTAAGACTTACTTCATGCTTGCCCATACACCATTTCTGAGTGAGATAGGTACAGGGTGGACACTTCTCCTCACTATGACATGAATGGTACACTGCAGCCACAGAAGAAAAGAAACAACAAACAGTTTTACTACCATACTTCAGTCAAATGCCTTAAGAGAGACAGTAAGGACTATTAAGCATGAGTTGGTATTTCAGTACTACACAGTTTATAGGAAGAAAGATGCTACACGCAAGGGCAATCTGTTCTTAAAAATACTCTTTAAAAATTACAATGATGGATTTTTAGGTGAATATTCTTCCTTATCTTCTAAATTAAATACTACAGAATGGAAAACATTTGTAACTTCTGAGCAGGATTACACTATTAAGAGTATGTCAGAAACCACACCTGTTCAACTTGTACTATATTCCACACACACCCCCATCATCCAATGTAATTTCAAGGAACACAGAAACCAACTGTTCATTAAATTATCCCACTGTTTCAATAGAGCATGTAATCTCTGGAATATAGCATTTAATGTGTTTATTATGTTTAACATATTATTATAATGTGTACATTACTATTAATAATATCTAAATGTTGCTGTCTGGATCAGAAGGAAAAATCTAATGTTTTTACCAGTCAGAACTACCACTACTATTACTTGTGCCAAATTTTTAGTTGGTTGGTTTTGAAATATAGACTTTTGGAAATATTCGCAACTACTGCAAAAGCAGCTAATAAAAGAGCAAATATATTTTCAAACAGGTCCACGCGTGTTTTACTACTTTTTTTTTTATATCTTTTTAAAAACTGAACAGCCTAACTTACCTGGATGATCACAGTCATGTGGCCTGGTGCATGTTTTTTTACACTCTGGTGGCTGAGTGCCACAAGGGACAGGGGGGTAAATCACTGATTCACCACAATAACAAGTTAACTCATCAAAACCTGGAAAAGGAAATCACAAAAGAAACATATTTCAATGTTTGTGTATTTATACTTCTCTACTGAGAGAAATCTTTAAGTAAGATACAAATGTTTTACTACAGCTTTTTTATTTTGATATTAAGCACCACTATAGTGAAAATATTAGCTTTTGTGGCTCCTACAAGGAAACTGGACTATGATCACTTTATAACGAATATGCTTGCTGTTAGAGAGCGGTTCTTTGACAGCAACATTTTGAACTGGAGAAGGAGTAATGCTCATGTCAAGTTGAAAGCCGTTCTGGTTCTATCTTTGACTCAAAAACAGGGAGATCTCTTGAAGTCTCTTTCTGAAAGCACAACATCCAAATTTTGTGCTCCTTTGAAGGGGTATGTGTGAGGAAATTGGCACAAAATTCTTTCTACAGTTTTTCTACAGTTTTTGTCTTTTTTAAAATCTTACACATCTGTTCTATTCTGGTTTACATGAAGCTACTCTGAATTTCCTTCCCAGTCCTACTAATCCTGAAATTTCTTCCCTTTATCATTTTCTCACGCCTGTGGTCAGATTTTGTCTTTTTGCCCAGACCTGCATGCAGTACTGGGAACACTTCAGATAAAATTACCAAAAGGGCACCATGCTGTAGATGTCAGCCTAGAATCTCTTCTGTATACTTCCTTCATGTCATTCAGCACTACACAGATCCTCTTAACCAGCTTATAAACCTGTCCAAATACTTCAAAGCCAACTTCGCATGTTTTGGAAGTTCTCAGCCTCAGGCCATATACAGTTTCTTTCTTTTCTTTTTTTTTTTTTCTTCCCTCATTTGGGAAACAGATTTTAAACTCTTATCACAAGATTCCAAATCTTATTTTTAAAATAAACAAAGGAATAGAAATCATCTTATACGCCATCCCAACAACACTTAACTCCAAAAAAATTAATACAGCTCATGGCTGTTTTAAAGAAACTGTGAAAGAGACTGATTGGAATGCAAACTATAGTTATAACAAATCTTCAGACAAACAAGATGGCAAGAGAAAATACTAATATCGGAAGTCATATAGAAAGAGATGCCAGAACAAAAAGAGAATATGATTGATCTATAAAGGAATAAAGAGAGCAGATCAGATAGAACAATATGAGAGACACTAGGAGGATGTAATAGAGTAATAGGGCAATAAAATTGAAAATAACAATTCCAAGCTGAAGAGAGGATGTATTAAGGGAGCTGCTGAATCCAGTTGACTCTGGGAACCAGGGGATTTCTCCTTCCTAAGATTCCACTAAAGCCAAACCCGTTTAAAACCCCAGATCTATTATCCCATTCCATTGAATATGATGGCTGCTGGACCATAAACAGGTCCAGCCAGTAGCAAAATTGAACAAGTGTTCCAGAGACAGACACACAATACACACAACAGTAACATGACCAGACACACAGACTAACCGCGAGCCTACTGAACATCAACAACGTTTCTGTAAACAGGAACATCAATAGCCAAATACTCTTCCTCCTCTACAGCTCATCAGGATTAAAGTTCACTAGTGAACAAACACACACACACACTCTAAATTCACGTGCACACCATATTCATGGACCTCTGCCTAACATTCATACCTGGACATAACCCTTACCCAGGACTTCAGCCAGTGACTGGGTATTTCCAGAAGCATATCT
Source organism: Chauna torquata (assembly GCA_013399475.1). Taxonomy (NCBI): domain Eukaryota; kingdom Metazoa; phylum Chordata; class Aves; order Anseriformes; family Anhimidae; genus Chauna; species Chauna torquata. The sequence goes on from VXAL01006407.1 coordinate 66,785, forward strand.
CCCCCTACTTAACAGCCAGTCCAGCTTGAAGGTCAATATTAAATTACATGTACATACACAGCCACACACGGGACTTAAACTAGCAGTGGAATCATGCACACACCAAGGTCTCTCCAGGTACTGGCACCCAGTCTGAGGGGCCCCTGTAACTTCTGATCCCCTTCTCCAGCTGCTGGCATAAAGACTTCTCATATATCATGGTCTCTCCAGTTGTTACCATACAGACTACATGCTCCCCTAGTCCACAGCCAAGTCTCCAGTTAGACCTCTCACACAGAACAGAGCGAGATTACACTGAAAAATACTAAATCTTAACTAGGATAGGCTAGATAGTGGTCATGAGGTGCACAGGTTTCACTTAGAGAAGTGTACTGACCAGCAGCTCCTTTTGTGCAAGTGGTGCCCTCTCTCTCTCTCTCTCTCTCTGCCCATGCATGTACTTCCATTCCTCTCCACTCACCTTGATTCCTCCCTTTGTCTACTCATCTCATTGACACAAATAATCTACAACAACAATATTTTCCCCACTGGTCCCAGTGTTGCTACATCTGTACCCAAATTTGCTATTTCTGGCATTATTAGCTAGGTCATACAAGCATTACATGATTACTTAATACTGGAATGGAATATTGGCCTTGCAACATTCCTCTCCCAAAAGAGTTCCCAGTACTCCCTGTGGAGAATACTCAGACTTCTCAGTGTCACTAATAAGCATCAGCCTTGGGCAAGAGGGGAGCTGAGCAGCTTGCTTCTGCTCATCTCTTATACGAACTTTGTGGATGGAGGTCTGCAAGCTTGGTATGAGAGGCTGCTGAAAGAGGGAGTCTTGCAGTGGCACAACAGTCCTGTTTTGGCAGATAAATGGTTTTAGAACAGAATCTCGAAGGCCACAGTGCCTGGAGAGAAACCTTTTGCTTGATTATTTGTAAAATGAATACTAAAGTTAGCACCCCTGGATATGATAATGAGCTTAATGAAGTACATGCTAAACATATATTACTATAGTACTGGACTCTCCATTCAAATCATGCTAAACATCACCCCAGGGAGGGAACAAATAAAGTTAGGATATAAAAAAGGGGGTTAGTGTTAGGAAGGGAGTTAGTGTTAGCATCGGTTAGATAAAGTGAGAGAAAAGTTAGAGAAGTGTAGGGGAAGAAACAAGAGGGTGAAGACCCGGAAGAGGCAGCTGATGGGCTATGCTCCTTCTCCTCCACCAAGACAGGGACACCTTCTTGATAAGATCTGCACCCTCACCTTTTGGTGAGGAATAGCCACGATAGCATTTTGCTGGAACTATTATCATTATATATAGATATCATTATATATATTAGTGCTATTGCAGTAAGTGTATTTATCAATGGCAATTCCAAATCTGTTGTATCTGTTGCCTTGTTAAATACTTTCAACTTTGCAAAATTTTCTCAGCGAAAGTCCTTGGCAGGGCTCTGAAACAGGCAAATGTTGACTCTAAGCGGCTATACACATAATCCTTTAGTCATAAACAGTTGACCAAGTCTGGGACTAGGACTGGATCCAGTCACACCTAGGCTCCTCTCTGAGGAGGAGTTTAGAAAGCAAGGGGGTCCTTTCTAAACCTTGTGACTCAACAGGAGGACCACCCTCAGCCATATACCCTTAACGCAACACTCCCTTCCTCCAATTATTTGCAAAGCTCAGTCACCTCTCACCCTTAACATCTGTGAAATCCAGTCATTCCTCATGGCTGTGTCTGAAACCTTTGTTACCTTTTCATTTTGTTTTTTTTTTCCTTATGTTCAGCGGTTTCTTATGCCCAGTCACTTCTTATGGCTGTTCAGTCAGTCAAATCTCAGACCAGGTCCCAGTTATTTGCCTATGTATCTTACAGTGGAGTAGTTACTAGAAGGATCACAGGTTTGATCTAAGAAGATTCAATCACAACAAATTCCAACAACTAAGGATTAGAAGGAAATAAAGAAGTAGGAAAAAGTTGAAAGATTCAGAATGTCCATGGATTTTCTGTAAGCAAGGCAAAGAGCAGGGCTTTCACTGTCCCTCACTAAAGGTCTTGAAAAACCCTATACCCTTTAGGCAACTAAGCTTCACACTCTCGTTGGTCAAGGAAGATGAAGGATCAGATATCAAGGTCTCTGGAAGACCTGACTATTAGACAGCTACACTGGCTGCTTGCTATTGATGTGAATTGATATGTGAAGAATCTTAACAATACTGAATGTTCCTTAACTAGCTACTAATCAGGATAAAGGGGAGGAAGGCAGAGAGGTCTGATCTAAACAGGTGAATCAGAACATCTAACAACTTTTATTAAAAAAAAAAAAGCATCCAGTGCTGCCATCATTTATTTCCCCAAGAGACATGCTACTGTCTTAAAGAGGTCTGGGTGTGTATGGAAGAGACCCTAGCACAGGACCTGACCTCTCAGCACTGAGGAAACAACACTGGAAAGGTATAGTACCTGGAAGCACAAAGAACCACAGAGGTGGAGATACTCTTTAGTGTTGCATCTTTACGCCAACCCTCACCATTCCAAGCAAAACCAGTAGTGGAGATGGATGCATGGGCAAGAAATCAAGCTAATGAGTGGCAAGCGGCATGCAGGTGACCATGTCATGGCAGGTAATAAATACCATAGCTGATGCAGCCCAACTGCAAAGTGGTGGCTAGATAGGTGGATCAGAGCCAATGATGCATTTCCTCAGTGCTGAGATGCAGGCCCCATCAGCTACAGGGTCAGAACAAACAGGCACAGTGAAAAGGCTCTGAAATCTTAACTAGCAACATCCATGGAAAGCAGGGAAGTTTTTGAAGATACTGCTTAGCTGATTTATCTCTGAACAGATTCAGTACAGGACTTTGACTTAAGGAACATAGAATTAAGCCAAATGATTATGAGTAGCTGCTTCCTTGAATAGGAACTGCTTTTCCTGCACTCAGAAAAGGGCCTCACTGCAAAGTACAGCAAACACCTCTGAAGCTCGACCACTTACTCGCACCACATCCAACACTGGAACAATTTACAGGGAAGGCAATCCTTAGGTCTCTCCAGGCTAAAACCGGCATCTGAATCTTGGGACCGAGTGAAAATCCTCAAAAAACAGCACAGCAATGGAAAGAAGTTTGATTGCCTTGAAGATTGAACCCAGGAAATCCAGTGAAGATAAGCAACCACTACCTGTGCATTCTGACTTACCTAGACCAGAAGTTACTGACATGACTTGTGAGATCGTCAGATTATTATTTTATTTTGTCAGGAGAAATGTTTGGACACAAGAAGATTTATTTTCTAAAGAAAGGTATGGTCAGCATGCATGCATGCATGCCATACTCACAGGCTATTAAGACGACTACAGTGCTACTTGACGTTTAGAGGCTTTAGGTACCCTCTCTTTTCCCGGATGTTTCCACGAAAAGTTGCTCTCCATAAAAATGGAGTTCTTTGACTACATCCATGTGTATATGCCATAGGAGAGATGCATTTACTACTGCAGCTAGAACACTTCGAACTGCAACAGTATTCTTACAATGTACAACACCAGTCTTTCTCCTATTTTCTTTTTCCTATTTCTCCAGCTCACTTTTAACATCTCACTGTCCTCCCTCCCACATTCCAGTGAGCAGTTCCAAAATAGCACCAAGTCTGAGAGAGGAGACTCAATTTTGTCCAGCAGTGACTGCAGAACTACTACACAAAAGACAAACACTTTATGAAAGCATAAGTGGAACTCCAGGTGAGTATTTATATCCCATTCTAGAAACACTCTGCACCCCCAGTTTTATTTTAGATTAAAACAGATGCAAAAATATATCTAGAATTAGCAGCTGAAAGATTTAACAATGATGGATTTAAAGAAAACTTTAGAACTTCTTAACTACATGACTAAGTGGAAGGACAGATACAAACTGAATGACCCATTAAGGGCTTTTCCTGCCCAACTTTCAAAAACTGCATTTATAACTTATAATTTATGTGATAAAGTACATCTATGTAAAGAAAGGGGAAAACTGTATTAAAGAGATTGAGGAAAAAAATTAAATTGCTATCACATATGAAGATGCACCAGATCATCTAAAGATTCTGCTACCAGAAGGAAATACAAAAAACCATTATTCTGTCTCCTTCAGGCCCGAATCAGAAAATTAAGTATTATCTACCTATTAAAAACGTGTGAAATAACATACTGTTTCCTACATCAAGTTGAGAAAAACAGGTATGGTAAACTAGTATCTTCAATTTACACAGCTTTTAACAGAGTACATACCTGTTTAAAGCTAATGCATCAGCTCAATCACAGAATCATTTAGGCTGAAAAAGACTTCCAAGATCATCCAGTCCAACCTTTAACCTAGCACTGCCATGTCCACCATTAAACTGTGTCACTAAGCTCTACATCTAAATGTTTTTTGAAGACCTACAGGGATGGCGACTCAACTACTTCCCTGGGCAGCCTGCTCCAGTGCTTCACAACCCCTTCAGTGAAGAAACTTTTCCTACCTAAACCTCCCCTGGCGCAACTTGAGGCCATTTCCTCTTGTCTTATTGCTTGGTGCTTGGGAGAAGAGATCGATCCTCACTTCACTACAGCATCCTTTAAGGTAACTGTAGAATGTGATAAGGTCTCCCCTGAGCCTCCTCTTCTCCAGGCTACACAACCCCAGCTCCTTCAGCTGCTCCTCATCAGACTTGTTCTCCAGACCCTTCACCAGCTTTGTTGCCCCTTCTTTGGACACGCTCCAGAACCTCGATGTCCTT
>VXAL01006407.1:72171-96237 GCA_013399475.1 Chauna torquata
ATGAACCTTGCTAGCACAGTCCCATAACCACTGGCATACCACCCCCAGGCTTGTCTCCGGCAAGCCTGGTTTCATCCCTTTCCCTCTTCAAATCTAGTTTAAAGCCCTCCCTATCAATGAGACCTGCTAACTCCTGAGCAGAGATCCTTTTCCCTTTGGAGACAGGTGAACCTCGTCCATTGCCAGCAGGCCTAGTGTCTTGTAAAATGATCCATGATCAAAAAATCCAAAGTTCTGACAGAGCCAGGTATTGATTTGCTGGCTTTTCCTGTTCTTCACCTTGTCATTCCTTGCAACTGGGGGGATGGATGAAAATACAGCTTGCGCTCCTGATCCCTTAACCAGTTTTCCTAAGGCCCTGAAGTTTCTTTTGATTGCCCTCAGAATTCTTGTCAGAACTTCATCGCTGCCTACCTGAAAAATCAATAATGGGTAATAATCCAAGGGCCGCCCCAGGGCAGGAAGCTTTCTCTTCACATTCTCAAACCCAGGCCCTGAGGAGGCAGCAGACCTCTCTATGAAGTGGGTCCAGTCTGCATATTGGGCCTTCTGTTCCCTTCAGAAGGGAGTCTCCCACGATAACTACACATCTTTTTTTTTCTTGGTGGGAGCTGTTTTAATGCAGGGCATAGGTCAATGTGACCTCAATGACACATCCATTGTTCAGATCTACCTGCAAAGCTTCACATCTATTGCACATGGGCACCTGGGAAGGTGGGGAAGTCATTAAGGGGATGCAGCTGCTGTGCCAGGCAGAAACTTGTTGCCACTGCCCCTTATCCTTCAGGTCAGCGCATCCAGCCAGGTGGAGAGAGGATAGGGAATCCTCCATATTGTGTGTCCCTTCTGCCTGTTGGGCCTGCCTCAGGGAAGGTAGGGAGTGATTCCAGTGGTCTATCTCCCCCTCACACTCCCTGATCCTCCTTAGCCTAACTCACCTCTTCCTGGAGCTCTGTCACCAGGCAGAGGAGTTCCTCCACCTGGGAGCACAGGTGTGCTTACTGCTGCCATCCTGAACTGGCGTGAGAGTAGGGCACACCCTGCAGCCTGACACCTGGGCGGCAGTGTGTTCCCCATGGAGCTCTGTCTGGGAGGCTGAATCAGTTCTTCTGCCGGGCGGATACCATCACTTCTGCGCTCTCCCGCAGCACGCCAACCTGCCCGTCCTGGTGGCTGCGCTCCCCAGGGGCCACCTTTGTTTTGGGGCGGGGGGGGCTGCGGGTGACGACCACTCCTGGCCCTGCACAAACCTCGTCAGCCGCTCTCATGAGGGCTGGCAGCTCCCAGCAGCTCCCTCGAGTTGCCTCGATGCAGGAAACCCCTGCAGGCTGCGATCCCCAGCTCCACTGCAGAACACGTCTGCACCGAAGCCAACCGCCTTGGCGAGTGACTAGTGAAAATAGTTCAGCAGTCATAAGAAATTAGTACCTGATGGTTGTCAATCTATTTGTAGCAATTCAGTAGTAATTTCACCATCTAGGACATGACCAGAAAGCCTAAGGCACACATCACTGACATCTTTTACTTCTTCAGATGGTCCTGTCTAGAGAAAAATCACTAGAATACAAAGTTGGGAAAGTCTGAATTCTAAGCACCTAAACCAATTCTGCTATGTATTCCAGTACCTATAAAAGTTATTACGTTGTTAAAGAAAAGAGTTCCCTTAACTTACAAGTTTTTTTCTAAACTTGTTTTTTTCTTTGCGTGATTCCTCAAAATTTAAGTGATTGCTGGATCAATATACATAACTGAATATATTTCACTGTAATTCAATTTTAACTATTAAAATCCAACAATTACTAAACTCATCTAAAATTAAGTAACTTTCTTTTCCGTGAAAAAACATACCAATGGCAATAAATTGCAGATCTTCGGATTCTGATCAGATTCTATGTCCACCTCTGACCAATTAAGTGAATACATTTCTATAGTATATAAAAAATAATGCACTGTTGTACTTAACACACTTGTTTGCCAGCAGGTTTGACAACTGCCCCGATGACAGGGTTCTTCACATCTATGAAGCCCACAGTTGAGTTTGCGACCACAAACCAAAGAACACTTATGTTCTGTGTCCTAGGGGAAGGCAAAAAAGAAAAGCAGAATTAAACTATAAAATCCACAAGTTTCTTTTTCTCTGTAAGGTCATAATCCAGCAACTGCAAAATCACCAGGAAGAAATAACAAATTACTGTAATGAGTGACTGCTGCAGGGGACAGAGGTACCTATCTGTCAACATGACCTATCAACTAGAGCAGTTTGTTGCCTGCTGGGGTCCCGAATCTGGGATATTGCGGAGGGAGAGCCTCTTACTACTACCACCAACTGTTACTCCATGGGGGCACAAGCAATGCTGCCAATGCAAACCTGGACAGTATCAGAATTTACTACAGAGCTCTGGGGGCAGTAGTTAAGGGCATGGGGGCTCAGGTACTGTTCTCCTCAATCCTGCTGGCAAGGGGAAAGGGAGTGAGAAGGGCACTACAACGATAGGTCAATAATTGGCTGCAGAACTGGTGCTGGCAACAGGGTTTTGGGTTCTGTGACCATGGAACCCTGTTTGCAGATCAGTGTCCGCTTGGGAGAGATGGGATCCACCCCACTAAGCAGTACAGATATTTTTGCCAATAGGATGGCTGACCTCATAAGTAGGGCTTTAAACTAATGATGGGGGAAGGTGAAAGTAAACCAGCAACCCTGTGAGGGAGTGACAGACAGGGTTAACAAGAAAAGGGCATAGGGTGATGTGACAGGAAGAGATAACGATCAACAAAAAAGGGCTAAAGTGGGGTCACTGCCTGCACTTCCATGTAGGCAAGGAAGTGCCTACAAGAAATCCCTCAAATCCTTTCTAGGAATACAACATGCTGGGGTACCTCTCTGAAGTGCACACACTGATGAATAAACATGATGAGATAGAGATCCGTGTGCAGTGGAAAGGCTACAGTCTTGTTTGGATCATGGAGACACAGTGGGATGGCTCCCATGACTGGAATGTTGCAATGAAGGGATACAGGCTCTTTAGGAAAGGCAGGCTGGGAAGATGCGGAGGGGTTGTTGCACTTCATGAGAGCAGCTGAAGTACATGGAGTTCTGCCTGGGGATAGATGAGGTCGACTGAAAGTTTACAGGTTAGGATTAAAGGGAGAAGTAAAGGTAACATTAAAGTGGGTGTCTGTTACAGGACCCATAAGTGGATGAGGCCCTTTGCAGACACATAGGAACAGCCTCACATTTGCAGGCCCTGGTCCTCATGGGGGATCTCCTGCACTTTGATATATGGTGGAGGGACAATATAGCAGGACACAAGCAATCAGCAAGTTCCTGGAGTGTGTCGATGATAACGTCCTTCTCCATATGACAGAGCAGCCAATGAGGGGAGGTGTTCTGATGGACCTCATACTCACCAGCAAGGAGGGTCTTGTTGGGAACGGGAAGGTGAAAGGCAGCCTTGGCTGCACTGACTCTGAGATGGTGGAGTTCAGGATCCTGAATGCAGGGAGGAGGGAGAAAAGCAAGCTCACAACCCTGGACTTCAGGAGAGCAGACTTTGACCTCTTCAAGGATCTGCTCAGAAGAATCCTGTGGGATAAGACCCTGGAGGGAAGCGGGACCCAAGAAAGCTGGTTAATACTCAAGGATCAGCTGCTCCAAGATCAAGAATGGTCCGTCCTAATGAGCAGTAGGTCAAGCAGAAACGGCCAAACTCACAACAAGGAAGCATACAGAGGATGGAAGCAAGGATGGGTAACCTTGGGAGAAATGCAGAGAAATCATCCAAGCACCCAGGGATGAAGTTAGGAAACAAAGTCCAAATGGAATTCAATTTGGTCATGAATGTCAAAGACAACAAGAAGGGCTTCTGTAAGTAGCAAAGGAAGACTAGGGAAAATGCGGGCCCACTGCTGAACGACAAGGGAAAGCTGGTTACACAGGACAGGGAAAAGGCTGAGGTACTGAAAAGCCTTCTTTGCCTCAGTCTTTACTAGCAAGGCTGGCCTTCTCAGCTTCCAGAGACCAGAGGGAAAAACTGCAGCAAGGAACACGTACCCTTAGGGGAAGAGGATCAGGTCAGGGAATACTTAAGCAAACCGGACATACGTACTTCCATGGGACGTATGTATGCATGGGATGCACCCGCAAGCACTGAGGGAGCTGGCTGATGTCACTGTGAGGCCACTCCCAATAATCCTTGATCAATCACAGTGACTCAGAGAAGTGCCTGAAGACTGGAGGAAAGCAAATGTCATTCGTGTCTTCAAGAAGGAACACACAGAGAACTACAGGCCAGTAAGCCTCACCTCGGTTCCTGGGAAGGTGATGGAACAGCTGATCCTAGAAACCACTTCCAGGCACATGAAGGATGAGAAAATCATCAGGAAGAATCACCATGGATTCAACAAGGGGAAGTCATGCCTGACCAACCTGATAAACCTCTACCGTGAAATGACTGGCCTGATGGATGAGGGGAGAGCAGCGACTATCATCTACCTGGACTTCAGTAAGGCCTTTGACACTGTCCCCCGTAAGAACCTCATAGACAAGCTGTTGATGTTTGGATTGGATGGGCAGACAGCGAGGTGCCTTGAAAAGTGGCTGAATAGCTGGGCCCACAGGGCGGTCATCAGTGGCCCAAAGTCTAGTTGGAGGCCAGTAACTAGCAGTGTACCCCAAGGGTCAGTACTGAGTCCGGTTGTGTTTAACATCTTCATTAATGACCTGGACAATGGGGCAGAGCGTACCCTCAGCAATTCTGCAGATGACACAAAACCGGGAGGAGTGACTGACACACCAGAGGGTCATGCTGCCACCCAGGGGATCTTGACAGGCTGGAGAAATGGGCTGACAGGAACCTCATGCAGTTCAACAAGGGCAAGTTCAAAGTCCTGCACCTGTGGAAGAACAACCCCATGGACCATTATGTGGTGGGGGCCACCCTGCTGGAAAGCAGCTTTGCAGAAAGGGACCTGGTGGACACCAAGTTGTACATGAGTCAGCAATGTGCCCTTGCCTCTAAGAAGCCTAACAGTATTCTGGGCTGCATTAGGGAAAGTATTGCCAGCAGGTCGACAGAGGTGATCCTTCCCCTCTACTCAGCCCTGGTGAGGCCACACATGGAGTACTGCATCCAGTTCTGGGCTCCTCAGTACCAGAGATGCATGGGCATACCGGAGGGAGCCCAATGAAAGGCCATGGAAATGCTGCAGGGAATGGAGCATTTCTCCTATGAGGAAAGGCTGAGAGAGCTGCGATTGTTTGGGGGGGGATCTTATCAATGTATATAAATCCCTGAATGCAGGGTGTAACGAGGACGGAGCCAAGCTCTATTTAGTGGTGCCCACTGACAGGACAAGAGGCAACGGGCACAAACTGAGGCACAAGAGGTTCCCTCTGAACATTAGCAAATGCTCCTTTACTGTGTGGGTGCTTTTTGAAAGCACCTTCCAAATAATACGCAAGTTTGAAGAAACAGATGGGAAACCAGGAACCAGATATCAAAAAGTGCCTCCAAAAATATGTATAATTTATTAGGACTTCGTAGTATCATCCGTAAATAGGATTCCTATTCTCACTGCCAGCTTGTACATTAGAAAAAAATTCCAGCGAAGTGGTCAATTCTACTAACTAGAACTGATTTCTGTCTGCCAAGACAAGAAATGGCAGAATACGTGCACAAGCACAATAATCAGTAGCTAACATTGGCTCAGATTTCCTGACATGGTTACACGTACATACACAAAAATCCCAAGAAAAAGGAAACATCCAGAGCTAGATTCTAGCCTGTATTTCTTTAAAATAATCAAAGAAGTTGATTATTAGTTGATTATTAGTTTCAGCAAGCTAAATTGAAAGAAGAGCCATTAAACAAGGTGCTGTAATTAGCTAGACAGTGTATGAATTTGATGATTAAGAATAAATATCAGTGGTGCCCAGTAATGGGACAAGAGGCAATGGGCACAAACTGAAGCAAAGGAGGTTCCTTTGAACATTAGCAAACACTTCTTTACTGTGTGGTTGACAGGTCACTTGCACAGGTTGCCCAGAGCATCTGGGGAGTCTCCCTCGTTGAAGCTATTCAGAAGCTGTTTAGACATGGTCCTGGGCACGTAGCACTAGGCGGCCCTCTCTGAGCAGTGGGGTTGGACCAGAGGACCTCCAGAAGTCCCTTCCAACCTCAACCATTCTGCAATTGTCAAAACCGTATAGTGCAAAAAATAGCTTAGGCCTGATCTATACAGTTTTTCCATCACAGCAGAGATACACAATTTTTGAAGTTGATTCTGTTAAGACCCCTACTACAGACTTAGCTGCATCATAGCTTATAGTTCTTGTATTAAGTAATTTCTCTGTCTTTTCCATTCTCCCTGGAATCAGTAGACCAACAAAAAACACCTTTACTGATTAATTGCATTTAGGCTGGAACATGTGTTTACAATTCTAAAGACACCCATAAAATGAATGCTGCAGAACAAACTACACAAACTTCTGGAGCATGACCAGTACTGGAACTAGATACAGAAGATGCACAAAAATGCAAGAAGTGTTTCAACCTCACAACAAAAACTAAACACACTTCATCATGAAGAGTTTTATAAAACCACATGTGAACTTACCACACAGCAAACTTCATTACACTTGTGTCTGCCACACGATCTTTTCTTGTTGCATCGCTTGTCACACATGAATGTAATAGCAGCTGTTAAAAAAAAAATATGACATAAGTCATGATTTGCTCTTTGCTCATGTTGAGAACAAAAGCTGCAGTCACAATAGTATGCTAAGGCTGTTGCAAGGCCTGGTCTTAAAGAGTAATGCAGAGTAAGTCAGCAAAATGTAATTAGTTGCTCTTCCACATTAATCCCCCATGTGAACACCTGGCTTGCTTTAAACAAGCCCTTGTTCAAAAGGATTTTGGAGAGCAGAATAAATGAGACTAGTTTATTTCACACTACTCTTTATACCATAAACTCTGCAAAATAGGATATCCTGATACACTGAAGTATCACAAATATCATTTAAGACTGCTCAAATTGGTATAAGACAGTAAAAGTAACAGCTAAATACAACTACTGCTGATATGGTGATGAAGCTGGCACTAACAGAAATCTTATCACCATCCATAGGTAACACAAGCAATTACTTCTGAATTCTGAAGAGTAAAGTCTGCATAGCCAAAAGCTCAAATTAGGAAATATTTATAAGATCAATAACGTAGTAATATGCATATCTCAGTATGACAGGGGTCCATCAAGTCAACATTTCCCTATATTGACATTCTTCAAACAGTTTAAAGATTAGATAACATTAGGTTTTACAGACGAACAGAACAAGCAGTGTGTACAAGCACTCCGAACACCAATGACTAAAGCAAGACAGGCAGTTCTCTCCATGTGTAGCCAATAGCTATGACTTTCTCTTTTATCCTCACTGTTCTGGATAGCCAACAACCATCACAAAAGACAGGCAAAGGCAGCAACGACAACACTTGGAGACCTCCTTCCACAGTCGTTCAGCCAGATACAGAGGATTACTACTATGGTGCGGTTCACTAGTGTTCCAGGTCTCCTAGCTTTTCTTCCATGACTGGGGTGAGGTCTGGACTGGTGGAAATGGCTGGAAACATCCATCCATCCATCCATCCATCCATCCTTTCATTTATTTCCCCTCCTCTAAAATGACCTCACTTGCTCACCCACAAGATCAGCAGATACCAGAATGCTCCCTATGACTGACCGTTTGGTGTTTGCGGGGCAACAGTGCCATAGTCCTAAATAGAGGAAGACTGTGACATCCTTACCTATTTATATTTCTCAACCCTAGCAATCCCTTTTACATGAAATGCTGCCCTAATCCAGCAACCTGTAAGGCCACTCTCGAGGAGGTCTAGTCAGGATGCTGTCATGGTTTTGGCTGGGATAGAGTTAATTTTCTTCACAGAGGCTCACACAATGCTGTGTTTTGGATTTTTGATGAAAATAGTGGCGATGTTTTTGGTTGTTGCAGAGCAGTGTTTACACAGAGCCAAAGACTTTTTTTGCTTCTTGTGCTGCCCTGTCAGCGAGGAGGCTGGGGGTGCACAAGGAGTTGGGAGGGGACACAGCCAGGGCAGGTGATCCAGACTGACCAAAGAGATATTCCACACCATATGACATTATGCTCAGCAATAAAAGCTGGGGTAAAGAAGGAGGAAGGGGGGGACATTCGGAGTGATGGTGTTTGTCTTCCCAAGAAACCACCACATGTGATGAGCCCTGCTTTCCTGGAAGTGGTTGAACACCTGCCTGCCCATGGGAAGTAGCGAATGAATTCCTTGTTTTGCTTTGCTTGCGCGCGCAGCTTTTGCTTTACCTAGTAAACTGTCTTTATCTTAACCCATGAGTTCTCACATTTCTACCTTTCTGATTCTCTCCTCATCCCACCTGGGGAGAGTGAGCAAGCAGCTGTGTGGCACTTAGCTGCCTGCCGGGGCTAAACCACGACAGATGCTGACAAAATAACCTTACAGTCAGATCCTTTAGTTTGATACAAAGACAAAATCCACAGATCAACTCCTCCTTTGGTTTAAGGCCATGGAGCTTTCAGAACAGATTTCAGGACTTTTTCAGTTTTTAAAAAAGTCAACATCTGTTTTATTTAGCATAAAATACATTTAGTCTCTCTCAAAATTTGAGAATGAAAACACAAGACAGCATACCAAGATAGAGACGAGCAAACCACTAGGGAAAATCTGGGACAACTAGAACTAAATAGAATATGAGGAAAACCTCAAGTAAGCTCAGAAGTTCTGTTATCTGAAATTCTGTAATAGAAAAAAACACCCCAGATAGAAATGTACTGTAGAGATACAAAACAGTGTCAGAAACTGAACATGAAGATTAAATCTTGCCAACAGTCCACTTATTTCCGAGATTTGCTAAACACTTCATCTTAGTGAATAAGAAGATATTAATACCTCTTATAACAAAGTATATAAAAAATATTCTCCTCTCTCTCACTCAGATGTAAGTTTGTGCTTTTCCAGACAGCACCACCTTCATGGAAAAGCTCTACTATGAAGTGGTTCTCTTCAAATTCATCCTCCCTGAACTGAATTTTGAGATGCCACATCCAGAATACCAGAAGTGCCAAATGCAAACTCTCTATTGAGCTCAGATATAAAGACCAGCAACACACAACTATGAAGCAGAACCAAAGCTTCCATTTCTACAAGAGTTTGCATAAGAGCAGAGCATCTGCTCTTAGAGATAAGAGCATCATTACTTTGTGTCCAAGGTGTGCAAGATGACCCAAAGACATGCAGGATGCCAGGGGGCAACCTGTTGAATACAAAAACTGTTCAAATTGAAATAGAGCTTGCTTGGAATCTTCAAGATTCAAACACTGAGGAACTCTTTCCTTATGTAACAGATGGATAGAAAGGGAAAGACAGGGAAAGACACTTAGTTCAAAGTTTAAAAAGTAGCAGCATCTCAAGAAATGACCAACTTGGCACAGAAGTAAGGATAAAAGCAGCAGTATTGATCAGGTATTTCCCAACTTCTGGAATCAAAGCCAAAATTAATCTGAACTGTGTCTCATTTTTTAAACTTTGAAACAATTTCATATTATATATTTAACATATCATAATACCTTTATTCCTGAGCAGAGCACACGGGACTTCCTAGGAAACAAACAGGGAGCAATTACATTAAAACATGAAACAATTGAAACTTACGCATCTAGAAAGCAACTAGTCACATAGGATACAGAAAAGTTTTCACGTGCATAACACTTTTGTATACAAGAGAGGAACAAAGCTGGAAAAGATCCTCAAATTTATGCATTATTTCATATGTTTCAATTTACACTTTCAATCTTGACCTTCTAACACTATATTTTTTCCTTAGAGATTCAACACCAACAAGAATTTGTAGTTTAATATTCCTCACTTAATTCAGTAGATAATGCTGTGAAGTAATAGGAACAGGTTCATCGGTTTGTCCTATGAAACCAGAAACCTGCATGGAGGAAACCAAAAGAGCTCTCCTGGAGAGTACTAATAAAGCACATAAATCTTGCTTTGAGCAACTGTCCCACAAAATGCAAGTATGACTTGATTTAAAAAAAAAAGTCAAATCTCATGATTGAAAACTTTTTACCTAGATAAAAGACTTCAACATGAAAATAAAAGGCTCCTGAGATAGTAGCCAAAGATTTCAAAGCTATGGTTACACACAGTAGTCTAGTTTAAAAACGTACTAATAATTATATCACAATTGCCGAGAATCTTCTGAGTCCTTACATAAAAGTACAAAGAAAGGAGACCAGTAAAAACTGATAATCTCTCCAAAAATTTCTACAAAGCTACAAACTATCACTACACAGTTTTAGTTAGCTTTGTAAACTGGGAGAAAGGTAGCCTAAGATACATTACCATTGGTAAAACTATCATTCTTTGTGCCATATAGATACTGCAGGATAACATAGGGCTTTGTAGCCAGCTTAGACAAAGAGAATTCTACGTAAAGGCTGCAAAAATCCTTCCAAAAAAATTCTGTCCATTGTAAGTGGCCTATATTAGCACTTCACAGTATAATCTAGTTAATACCTACCTATCAGTTGTAACACAAAGGAGATTCTTGCCGCTACAGAGCGCAGCACCTTCTTAGCTTCCTTTTCCTCAACCACTTCAGCTCCCTTTTCTCCACAGGAGAGAAAAAACAACACCTAGGACCATGCTGTTTCCATGGTCAAGCTTTATGCACTCACCTTTTTTTTGAAGCCACACCTACAATAAATATTTGATGTTTGAGAACATGGTCTACAATCTCCTTCATGGCAAAGGCTTTCACATGTATGAAGGAACTCTATAAAATAAAAATCCAAAGATTAACAATTAAAGCACTAAAATTCATGATCAGGAACCTGCTGTTTATTAGGAGCATCACAGGTAACTGATACCAAACTTATGTGCAGCTGGATTTCCAAAAAACAATGTTTTGAGTCAAACAGGCATAGAAGTTTAAGGACTTCACAACACAGATCTAATTTTTGCCATTATTTTCAACTTTATAATCCTGAATATATAGACTAAAGTTTCAGGTGTACAATTAACACTGCAAATGCATACATATTTGTCATATTAAAGCATTTAGAAAATTGCATGATAGTATCTTACACAAGTTCCAGGAATTTTAAGTATATAAATTTTTTTTCCTTTTCATCCCAAATGAATGACTTACTATGCATAACCTAGTAAGTGAAATATGAAAGTAACTGAAATTTCACTAAAATGTAAATTACTCATTCCCTTTCTACTTGTGGTCCTTGGACAGACTGAATGGATCAGTCATTAACAAGCCCTTATTTTTTCAGCGCTGGTCTCTCTCCTTTCTACGAGTCCGACAAATTGTGATTAAATATGTGGTCTTGTAAAATTGGAGTTTCATACAATCTCACAGTTAAATACACTTTAGTTACCTAATGCACTCGCTGAAGCGTCAGTTTGGCTTCTCCACCTAACTTCTTCCCTCCAACTGCCCAACACTACGTTTCACTTTGTGGCCCAACGCCATGCTTCACTTTGTGGCCGCAGTAAATGAGTATTTACTAGAGGCTTCTGAATGAAACAAAATCATTTGTCTCTACCAGTCTTCACACTAATGATGAAGATCTAGGTGAGCTTTTAAGAGACCTTGGCAGATACTACTTGCTGGAAATTCCTACAGTTCTGTTCCTCTACCAATACAGAAGTCCACATTAACAAAATTTAAAAACTAGTTATTGTTAATCGTTTCTAGACAAATACATTTCCTGATTTTAAAGCATCACTTTGAACAAACACGGCCTCTCTCACTCAATTTGGTTAATAACCAAACCACTACGAAAATATTTTTTAAATGAAATGGTAATTTTTTTTTTTTAAATGAGACATTTTGAATACTCTCATGCAGAAAGTTCTAATTACCATAGCTACCACAAGAAAGAGGTTTGCCACATGTTTTTCCACACGATGGGATAGGATCTGTGCATATTTTACGTTCAACACATCCTAGTTCCAGTAACTTGCTGAGAGGAGTCTGACCACAGGGACAGCGATACACTACTTGTGGAAGTCGTGGACAGAGCTGGCAAGGCTGAGGGTGGCATATCTGTGTACAGCTGTGCCTCCCACAATTTAATTTTCTGGAAAACAACAACAACCAAAATTGAAAAAGGGGAATTACCGAAAAATGACATGATCACCTAGTGTAAAATGACTTTTTCTTTTGAAAAGCCTAAATTAGTGACCTTACTTGCCACATATATTCTGACATGAGAAATTCCCAAATCCATCAGAGAATTCTTCCTTTGTCCCACACAATACTTCTTTAAAGTTGCTTCCACAGTAACACACTAAAAGAAAGCAATATTCCACAGAAAACAATACAGGAAAGTATCAGTGACAAAACACAGCAATACAGCAGATACAAAAGAATAAAAAGTGGGAAATTTTTATCAGTCAGTTTTTAGAAGTACCATGAAGTTGCTCTTTGTTAGATTTAATTCAGCAACAGAGATTTCTCAGATCTACAGAGGCTGGAATTCTTCTTCTATTTGTTTTGACAAGGAGATGAAAACTAAAAGGGAAGCTCTGTCTGCACAAAAAGCTTACTTATTAAAACAGTATACGTAACAAGTATTACCTTAAATGTCAAGAAAATGAACTTACAATTTTCTATATAAACTGTTCAAAAAAGTGTACTTGCGTTAGTATACTGGCACACGGACTTGGACAGCTTCATTTCCATTCAAAATCAAGTTTAGAAAATTAACAGAAACCATGAGTAGCTTGTTGGAATGTGTTATGCTATGTTTTTTCTATTCTTCTTCTGTGTACTGTTTAATTAAGTCTCGGAATTATATCACAGGATTAAGTAGGATCATAGAATAATTCAGGTTGGAAGGGCCCTCAGGGCGTCAGCTAGTCCAAGTCCTTACATAAAGCTGAGTCAGCAAGGAGACCAGATCACGTTACTCACTGTTTTTTATCTAATTGGATCTCAAAAAACCCCAGGTTTTCAAGAAAAAAAGTCTTTCCTTTATAACCAGTTACAACATTTCAGTTTAGCCTATCATCTTGTCCTCCAACCATGCACAGCCTGGCTCTGTCATCTTAATTACCTCCTATTAGCTACTGAAGCTATCAGTCCCTCCTAAGCCTTCTCAATCTAAGTCTTGTTCCACCCATCCTCATAGGGCACACGCTCCAGTATACTAACCATTATGGCAGAATTCTTCTAGTCATGTTTATATTCCCAGTTAAATATAGTGATTCTGACAAATTTTCCAATTTCTAAATATTCTAGCAACAGATTTTTTTTTTCCTTTAAGTAAAAATAAAGCATTTGCTTCTTGGCACTGTTCCCCCCCAGTCTTGTTTTCCCGGTAGGCATATCATGGGTGGATATGCATAAGGAATTCCAATACTTACCTTGCTGTACTGTTAGTTGGCAAGGCGAACACTTTCCTGCATGGCACACCTGGGTACAGCTGTGCTTACCACAGTTTAAAGTACTTCCACATACATTAGAACAATGAATTTTTGTTGACTGGCCACAGCGAACTGAATGACTATAGAGGAATGACACCACAGTCTGTTAGCTAGCTTAAATCTACAGAGCATTTATTAAAAAATAAAATACTATTCCAGTAAAATGCCAAAGCCTTTGAAAAAGCCCGTAACTTATGAAAGAGCTGTTACAAAATATAACCCCATTTGTCTCCCTGCTTTTTATTTCTTCTAAAACAGGACACTATCACAGCAACAAGTCTACAGAATTTTCTCTCAACAAAATGAAAAAAAAAACCCACTAACTTGAACCTGAAGTAGAGTTAAGCATTGGGCCAAAAGAGCAAATATTTTTATTATAGACATCTTCCTAAAGGCTTAAATGCTCTTAAGTCCACTAAATTTAGAAGACAGTGATATGGCCCTTAATAGTGAGTCAGCAGTCTACAGAAAAACTTTTTGCAATTAAAGAACAACACCCCCCTGCCCAGTTCAGTGTACCCTGAATTCATCCCGCACTAATTGTAGTTGCTTAATCAAGGAAAGGTACAACAATGCGCTATGATTCTTATTCTTACATTGACACATTTTGTCAATCAACATTTTTTTTTATTTTTTGTACAGGATGCTTGCAAAGGTTATCAACATAAATTGCATTTTATTGTAAAATGTTATGACTCTAAAGCTCAAAAATGTCTTGGTCTTTATACAGTTGCCACAACTGTACCCACTTCAGTCCTCTTGGATTACTCACATATGACCAAAAAGCCAATGTAAGGCTTCTCGGGGTGGAGGAAGAGATATACCAAAGAGATCAAATCAAATCTCTTGATGGCATTAATGACTTCACGTGCCATATGTCAACAATAAAATAAATGGAGCTGAAATCCAAAACCAAGTTTGTTTGGTTTTGCTTTTTTTTTTGTGTGTGTGTGTGTGTGTGTGTGTTTTTTTGTTTCTTAAAAAAAGCAAGGGAGGACATTAAGCACTCATAATTTTTCATTCTGGCCTGTTAACAACTCACAAACAATGACTGTAAAACACATATATGAAACAGCAACTTTAAAACACCTTTAAGTCTGAGGTGCCTTGCATCTTGGATGCTGATACACTTGTAAATATGATAAAATGATATGTTTTAAATGTTTTATATGTTAAATGCAGTATTTTTAGAAAAAAACAGTAATCTGGTAGCACTTGGAAAAAATAACAATCAAGGTTGTTTCATCTATTAAAATTTTAATTGCAAGGAATAGCTAGAATAAAAAGAAGCAAACATGTAAAATAAAATTCAGTAATCTACAATTAATCAATTTTCCACTGAATATAAAGTGCGTTCAGCTGCAAACACTTCCACAGAAATAGTTGTACCTTCTTTTAAATAAGAAAGGTGACTTAATATTACATTCAAATTTTCAGAAATAATTGTAGAAGTCTGCAAACCTTTTTTCTAGAGCAAGAACGCTAAAACAAACAGAGTTTTGTTTGTTATGATGTTGGAAACAAGCACAGGATTTAATTACACATAATCAGTTATGGGAGCTATAACTACCTCAGAACAATTGAACATGAAAGACCACAAAGTATGGGCAGTATATGCTTGCTGTTGACAATGATACTATATGCATCAAACATGCAAGGAAAATACAGCCTTCAGGACTGGAATATACTACAGACTTCCCTCATTAGTAGTACAGCTTCCCAGAACATTATTTTTAAAATTAAATTATTTCTGGATTGGAATAACTCAAAATTAAATTCCATTTGGATAGAAAAGGTCTGAAGTTTTTCCTACTTCTTTCACTGAGTCTCCTACAAAAGAAAATAAATAAATACCTGAATGTGATTGCAAAAAAAATCACATCAACTCAGACTGCTTGGACAACTCAGCTCCATGTCCCAACTTTTTTTTTTTCTTAAAATGAAAATAGCTTTTTTTTTTTTAAATATAAGCTTCTCCAACTGGTTTTATCACAGAAATAAAAGCTGCATCTCAGAAGAAATTCTATTATATAAATTTTAAATAAACTATAATACAGAAAAAACGTTATATAAACTTTTAATGAACTATTATTACACAAGCTTCTGTTTATATAATAGAAGTATTCTCACCTTGTTTGTCCACATTCACATGTTTTTGTCACAAAGGCTGGGCACGAAGGACAAGGTCCTGGATGGCACAGGCTTAAAAATAAGTCAAAAAAACAAACAAAATTGTACAATTAACTCTAACTTTACTACACTCCTAGAGAAATAAACCAGTGACCCAAAAATACAAAAATTTTTTTTTTATGAAACATACATTCTCAGAACATTTTACATGTAGCCTTTACTCCTGCAGGATATTAAAGCTTTTTAACTCATGTAAACATATTAGACATGGCTACAGTTGTATCATTCACAAACATTTTAAGACAGTTAAGTTGAAGGAAAAGTTTCATATTCCTGCTGATGTCAAATCAACAGTAATATTGCTACTTACACATTTCATATTTCACATTTCATCAGCAGGCATGCATCAATTCAACTGTGTTCATCACTGGTAACATTCAAACATTACATGTCCAAACCATTAACACATTTTATTTCTTCAGAGATCACTACTTAAAGACAGAAACTTCTCTCTGAATTTTCTTCTTTTCCTTGGTGGCTTTATCTTTCAGCTCAGAAAAAGATGCACATGCCATTAGGTTCAGCATTTCTAACTCTGCCAATAAGAGCTGTTGCTCCCCTTCCATAAGGTAATGCTTCATTACATACCTGGGATATGCAGCAAGTCTGCCTCAGTTTTCTTTGTTACCATCAACTGCAATCTCCTGTGAGTGTCACCAATACTAGTCCTTTACTTGAATATCAGATCTCCCCTCCTATGTCAAGAAACACTAGATAGTCCCTCTCTGCAACTAAGACCTCTGTTAGGCACAGATAAGCCTAGGTTTGTAAAATTATATGTAACTAATTTGCCTTTACTCTTCCCTAGCCAGCTCCCAGTCCCCTTCCTTTGCAAATACAGTAACTCTCATGCAGAGCAATTCTTATTCACTAGGACTGACCAGCCCAGACGTCCTACCAAAAAAAAAACCAAAACCCCAAACCAAAATGAAAACAAAGAAGAAACAAAACCAGCCAAACAAAATGACAAAAACTCAGCAGACTAGCAGACTACCCAATTACAGTGTAATTACCAAATTCCCCAAGTACAGTCACTATGCAAGGGCAAATTAGTACATCTGTTGTTATAGTCATGAGCAATATAACTGAGTCATGTCAGCAGTTTGTCACCAGTGATCCAACTCTGTTGGATCCTCTACTACTCCTCCCTCTTGACAATGAGGCCTACACTACCATCCAATGCACACTTGCATGGAAGTCAAGCCATTGCACAATAAACCACTTCAACAGACTAAATCTGTTTTTAAAAAAAAAAAAAAAGAAAAGAAAAGAAAGAAAAAACCTCTTTTTTTGATAGGCTACTTTTGTGGTATAGTGAAGAGAAACAAGTACCACAGGCATAAAGAAGGGGACAAGAGCACAATTGAATGGAGCAGGGAAAACTGGATATAGAGGAAAGCAGGATAATGACAAAACCATTAAAATTAATTAGAACTATACTGTGAGACATCACACAATGAGAACTACCTCATGCATTCTGCAACAGAAAAATCTCTAGTAAATAGAAAAAAAGGACTTAGGTCTACAATATATATATTTTACTGTCTTGACATTAATTCTCACAGACTCATGTAGGATCTAAAGGCCTGAGGCCAGCTCGTAAATTAAGAATCAGATTAAAAGTAGATATCAACTCAAAATATCAGCTATCATCTAGGTCATACTTTGTAGGTGACTTTTGAAGACACATTGCCTTTGAAAGTCACGCTAAGTTTTCTACTTGGTTATTATTTTCCTGAATACTGTCATATTCAAGCAGTATTAACACTGCCTCCATGAGTCTAGTCTTCGTACACTTTCTGATGATATCATACTAAACAACAGCAATTTATACCGATCACATATTTTGAAAACTTACAGACTTCAGCTTTATAGCAAGCCCCCTTCTGACCCACTGTCAGTAAAGTACCACACAGTTAACTACCAACTACCATGTTTCCAAATTTTGATAACGTGCATTTCTGAGGTAGTTTTAAATAAGATTGTCATTTTATTACTATGAACAGAAGAATTCCAGTAATGCCAAAACCAGTCCTTTGAAATCAAACTTCTGATTTTAAAAATAAGTATTCTTTATGGATCCCTCTAGATGCGTGCACTCACACTACCTATTTAGCAAGCAGCTCTGGTACAATTAGGTTTATGCAGAAGCTACAGTCTACAGAATTTATTTAATCAATATTTCAACAGTTAACAGAAATTTAAATTTCTTTTAATCGTTTTACACAGACACACAGAGAAATTGCAGAAAATTCTCTTTAGATGATAAAGATTGGTGATACCTTAGAGTTTTAGTGTGTTTCAAGGGACAGAGCCAAAAAAAATTTAAATCACGTTACAAACTAAACGCAGATGCTGGAGTATTAAGTTCTGTTCAACGCATTCATAGTCTTATTGCAATTCCA
Source organism: Chauna torquata (assembly GCA_013399475.1). Classification (NCBI taxonomy): domain Eukaryota; kingdom Metazoa; phylum Chordata; class Aves; order Anseriformes; family Anhimidae; genus Chauna; species Chauna torquata. The sequence goes on from VXAL01006407.1 coordinate 90,281, forward strand.
TTATCTGTCATTAGCACGGATGATTTTCACAAGTTATTGTTGCTGCTGCTGTTCTACAGAACTGGCATAAAGGAAAGGTTGTGATGATAGAAATAGCTAGACTTAAGAAAAATCAAACTTTTATCTGCCTGACAGAAGTATTAGATTTGATAATACAGTCCCAAAGGACTTTCTGCAACTGCTGTGAAGACAACTACAGTACGAAATATTTATGAAGGAATACTAGACACTAAGGTTTAAACTAGTAGAAAGAAAGTTTCAGGTACTGCCTTTGCAAGATCTTTTTCAAACGCTCTCAAGGCTTTGTGTAATGCCAGTTAGCATGGAAACTTCAGAGTCTTAATAGACAATTAACTCTTAAATATTTTTTAAGTTTGTCATGAAGTTTATTATTGTGAACACTGCTGAAGTTTAAGCCAGACGCTGGTTTGATTTAGAACCTAATACGCAGACTAAAATGGATTTCAGTGTATTTAAACTAAAAATGTGGAGAGAACTCGCTTTGTAAAGCACTACTCATGCCACAGCTCACATAAGCAAAAGGCTTGAAAAGCACTCTCCTTTCAAACAGCTGCTTGCCTGTTCCTTGGGTCTGTGCCCTGGTGTTGCCTGGGATAGAGCTAATTTTCTTCCTAATAGCTGGCATGGTGCCGTGTTTTGGATTTAGGATGAGAATAACGCTGATAACACACCAATGTTTTAGTTATTGCTGAGCAGTGCTTGTACTAAGTCAAGGACTTTTCAGCTTCTCATACTGCCCTGCCAGTGAGGAGGCTGGAGGTGTACAAGAAGCTGGGAGGGGACAGGACCAGGACAGCTGACCTAAACTGGCCAAAGGGATATTCCATAACATATGAGGTCATGCTGAACAATAAACTGGGGTGGATGGCTGGAGCTGGGGGGTAGGTACTGCTCAAGGACAAACTGAGTATTGGTCAGCGGGTGGTGAGCAATTGCATTGTGCATCAATTGCTTTGTATATTCTTTTATCATCATCATCATCCCTTCCTTTTCTGTCCTATTCAACTGTCTTTACGTCAACTCATGAGTTTTTATCCCTTTTTTTCCACCCCTTATTCTCTCCCTCATCCCACCAGGAGCGGGGTCAAGAGAGCAAGCAAACAGCTGCGTGGCACTCAGCTGCCTGCCAGGTTAAACCACAACAGTCTGCCAATAGAGCTGTTTATACAAATGGTCACTAACCCATTTCAATAAATCTAAGCAAATATTAAGATTTATTATTAAAACAACATAAATTAGCCTCACTCATTTTCACCAAAATGCATTAGCCAATGCCACACTTCTGCAAGCACCCACCTAAACTCTGTTAATAGCACAGTGAAATGCTAACAGCATGGCAGGAACTAAAGTTGAACTCGTGTGATAGCACAGGAAAATAAAAAGCACAAAAACTACACCACGGAAAGTAGATTAACACAACCGATGTAATTTATGTTAAAAAAATCAGATTGAGGAAACATAGTTGGGAATTGGTCAATCATCAAGAAAAATCCATATGCAAAGTTGAAAAAAAAATCGAAATAGAAACGAGTAATCAAAATACCACTTCAACAGAAAATAATTTCTGTTGACTATAAAGTGGATAAACAAATTGATGTAGGCTAGTTATAAGCAAGAGTAGGCTGAAGAAATGCTCTAAGGTAATTTTTGAAATTTGAGCACCAATTTCAGACATTCCTTAGAAGTATAAAAAATATGACAAATAATTTGAAAACCACAAATACTAGGGCCGCAAAACCTAATGAAACATAGTTCTGATTCCAGCTGAAAGAAAATATGCAAGGACTACACATCTCACTATATCATTTTAGACAGTGCTTAGAGACAAAAGTCTCAAAAAGAATGGTCAAACACTGCAAAGCAAAAAAAACAAAAAAAAACTATGACCAATTAGAACACCGACCCATATACAAACACTTCTTGCCCAAACCTGGTTCTCATCCTAATCTCTCATAATTAGGGTATGAGATTTAACATCCTTTCCAAAAAACATGTGTGTGTGTGTCAGAGGAGCCATGAAGGTTATAAAGAGAAAAATAATGACAGAAGATGTCTGCTAAAGTACTGACTGAGAAAATATCTGCCAGCCTGGGAACTGCTAGCCCAGGAACCCAAATCATCCTTGACAAGTGCAGGTGGAAGCCTGGGGCATCCCTGATAACCTGCAGGAAAAAAGAAACTGTTATAACAAACTGACCTCCTAAGAAAGCAAAAGTCAGCAACATCTGTTCCAGGAACTTCTGTCCTACATCCACTTATGCATCTACATTAAAAACGTAAAAATAACTTGCTATCTACCCAAAATGAGTCTGTCTCTGTCTCTCTCAGATCTCCATCTACATGAACTTCTCCATGCGATCCTTTGGACTTTTGTCAGGGATGCCTCACTGGCTCCAGACTGTGTGACGCAGATCATTTTTAAATTGATACTTCATCCGTCATCAATTGGCCCTATTCCAGGAAGTGGTTTTGGGTGGCGGGGGGCGGGGGGATGTAGGCATGCATACAATTAATTAATCACAAGTACACCTGTTGCTTTACCAGTGGTAATTTGCAGTGACTTGTAAATGATGAAAGATGCATACTTTCTGCTAATATTGAAATATATAGTTGGTTTTCTGGTAGCAATTTTGAAGTAACTTCTCATATTTACTTGTTTTACTAATCATATTTGCCTTAGTAATAGTAAATTGAAATAAAAGAAAATCACTGAAACAAAGCCACCATGTCCTCGTGTATTACAGAATCCTATGAACCCATTGTCACCACCTTTAGACACTCACAGGTTGGGTAACCCGTATAGGTCATGACTTGTGACCATTACATGATGCTGAGAGCTCCAGACATTCTTACTACCCCTATCAGGATATGTTCTCTTTTGAATCTTATTAGTTATTAACAACAATTTCTTGCAAGGAAACACCCTGCCTAGCTATTAGAAAAAGGCGACTGGCATTTGATACATTCTGAATTTGCTGCACTCTGATTAACTGAACGTCTCATTTTCTACTCCGGGAACATGGGGAAAATAATCCTCATATTTTCAATGTTTTCTTGGTACAATTACTTTACAAAGTATTATGATCCCTATAACCACTCTACCTTTTAAAGTAAAAGGATCCAAATATTTTCCCATGACTTTTAATCCAATTCTTTCTCCTCAGCCACAAGAGCCTGATGCTTACTCAATTTCGAAGGAATAACAGATTCTCAAGTAACTTAATCCACTTTAATACATCTCCACTTGCTATTTCACATGGTGATGGGATTAAGAATAACGTAATCACTCAAGCAGCACTTTGCATAGCGCAACTGACACCAACAAAAGATGACATCATCTGAGACATCAGTCTCAGAACTGCTCATTCTAAAAGGGGCAATCATTTGCCCAAGCCTAGCACATCACATACCTCAATCCAAACACAAGGCAGAGGGCAGGAAGAATGCTGAAGTTTAGACCAACAACAACTATTATTACAACCACTTGGTTACAACACCCTCCTGTACTCTGCTCATTTCATCTGCATGGCAAAGGGAGCAAATACAAGCATCCTAATACAACGCTATGAGAACAATGTTCCTCTGATGTCACATATATGGAGAAAAGGGAATCATGTTTGCATAGGAAATTCTCGTGCTGTCTCATCAAATAGCTGCAGTGTAGATACACTGCATGCGGTTTCTGAAAACCCAGGTGATATTGCAATTCAGATTCTGTTGCTAAGCTCTGCATAAATAGCTCTAACATAAACAGCAGGGCCTACCTATCAAAGTCTAAGGCTTTCATACTCCAATTGTTGATGCAATATACACAAAGAAAGATAAACAAGAAATAAACAAGAAACTAAGCAAGAACCCTGCGATTCAAAAAGTAGGTTCCCTAAGACTCAGATTCAAGTGCCACCAATGAACACAGTGCTTAACAGGACTAAGCCAAATTAGCTCTGTCAGAAGCTCATGGACTGCAGACACTGAGGTCTGCTCAACTGTAAGACAACGAATGGAGACAGACTTTACAGTTGAAGTATGTGGCACTGTCATTTAAAGGGTTTCCCAGAACAGATGGGATTAAATACTGGAAAAAGGGCAACATCAAGAACAACACACCAAGACTTGACAGTGTTCGCAGTGGACAGATTCCTAATAGTAATCAATCACAGACTTAGGAAGAGCATGAACAGTTTACCTCAGCAAATTCATCATCACTTCATACTGTGAGGTGAAAGATCTTGATAATGAGATGAAACCAGAATAAAATAATAACTTAAGAAAAGCTTTTAGGATCTCAGTGAGTAGAATAGCATTTGTGGTTCAGACACCTACCACCATGAACCTTTACACCCTACGGAAACCTGTGGGAGCAGGGGAAAAAGGCACACAGCAGATCCACAATCTAAGGAAAGAAATGCTTGCAAGAAAGAGTTGAGATCGTCTAAACTCAAGCAAGTACCATAATACTGTCTGCTGGCCCTAATGGCAAGAAGTCCACCTTTCAGCATTCTCTTGACAAAAAGCTCTGCCCAGATACAGATCATGATTCAGACTTCTCAATCTGTTGAGGCTGTCCACTGGAGGAGCTAGTGAGACGGACTACCAAAGATCCATTCAGATGATAAAGCTTCATATCTCTAACTCGATCAGTCACACAGCCAGAGGGAATCTGGTTTCTCCTTGCTTTTTGATACAGCAGATCGTGGCAGAGCGTGTCCTCACACATACTACAATTCCCACACGCAAGGAAGAAGTGTCCAACATATGAGGAATGTTTGAAACTGCTGAAACACTGAAGCTGAAAGTGCATTCCTCTAACAGACCACAATCACAAGCCAGAGAGCTGCCTATAAGCCAAAAAAACATCCACTCCACTTAACTGCACTTGCAGGGAGGGCTAAAGAGCAATGCACATTTTTTGCACCCCTGTTGATTTCCTTACCTACAGGGATTGGATGATCCCAGCATGGCTTTACTCATATGGAACAAGCCAAATGGTTACACTTGAAATTGGTAGCAAACTGGGACTTTAAAAGGTACCTTCATAGCTCTTGACACAGATCAGATTGCCAGGAAGTACAAATCCGCAGCTTGCAGTAGGCACAACACTGCCACCACTGATCAAAAGATTTCTCAGATGAAGGTGAGAGACTGAGCCTCTGGTGTAGACTGGGACAGGAAAAAAGAGGAACAGAACAGTTGTTTCTTCTAAGCACTGCAGGAAAGTCTGCAGGGTAGCAAACTGCAGTCTGGGCACTCTCAAAGGATTTAAGGAGTCTGCTTATTTCAGACTGGGAAGAGTCCTTCATGGACACATACCTCTAATAAGATAGGTCAGGAACTGGCCTCCAAGGGAATCAGTATTCAGCTGAAGCAGTGTATCAGCTACATCAAATGTAGTCTGAAAGCTGATCTGTGTTTTAATCACCAGCGCTTCAAACCCTACCCTGCAAACCACAGTGAAGAGGATCTAGCATGATGCTGAATTACAAAAATAGCAATAGCACTGAAATGACAGTCTGAAAAGAATTTTAATAATATTCTCACATGTGGGAAAGATGTATTAAAGAGCAAAGAAATATTCATTCACTCAAGATGTTGAAATAGGTTTGAAACAGAACACATGAAATAAACAGTTCCAAGTAAAGTTCTAACAAAGTTCAAGTTTTAGTAAACCTTGGAAAAATTGTAAGATGTCAATCTATTTGTTGGAAAGACTGAAAAGTTTTTGATTGCATACCAAAAGTAGAAACGATTGCTTCTAATAAAAATTCCCCAAAACAGGAACATGAACAGGCATTGCCGACCAAATTCCATGCATGGAAGATGAAGCTAGATACCCTAGTGTGGTGGTTTTACCCAGCTGAGCAGTGGAACTCCACCACAACCGCTCGCTCACTCCCCCTTCTCAGATGAAGAGGAGGAGAAAATTTGATGGAAAAGGG
>VXAL01006408.1:0-37500 GCA_013399475.1 Chauna torquata
AGCTGTTGGAGGAGGGAAGAGCATCTTTGGTTACAGGCTTGCCATGCTGATGAAGAGAGCTTTAAGCTGAAGTTGCCAGGAGAGGAAAACCTCGATCCACCTCACCGTTATTGGTTTGATGCCAGTGCCAGCTCTGTCCCAGAACCCTCTCCATTTTGGTGGCACCATGAGCCAGCTGTGCCACACGTCCCAAAAGGACCAGCTAGAGCTTCATTGCCAGCCCTTGTTCTCATGGGAGACTTCCACTTCCCAGATGTCTGATGGAAATACGGTAGAGAGGAAACAGTCTAGGAGATCCCTGGAGTGTGTGGAGGATCACTTCCTGATGCAGGTGGTGAAATAACTGGCTAGGGCAGGTGCCCCACTTGACCTGTTGGTTGCAAGCAGGGAAGGACTGGTGGGTGCTGTGATGGTTGGAGGCAGTCTTGGGCACAGCGATCATGAAGAGTTTTTGATCGGTGGTGAAGTAAGGAAAGCAGTTAGCAGAATTGCTGCTAAGTAAGGAAGGCAGCAAGCAGAACTGCTGCTTCGGATTTCCAGAGGGCAGAACTTGGCCTATTTAGAGACCTGGTTGACAGAGTCCCTTGGGAGGTGGTTCTGAAAGGTGAAGGAATCCAGTAAGGCTGGAGTTTCTTCAACAACGAAATCTTAAAAGTCACAGGAGCAGGCCATCCCAATGCCAGGCAAAAGACAGGCTGGCGGGGGAGAAGACCGGTGTGGCTGAACAGAGGGCTTCTTCTGAAACTGAGGAAGAAAAAGAGAGTTTATGAACAGTGGAAGAAGGGGCAAGCAACTCAGGAGGACTATAGAGCTTTTGTCAAGTTGTGCAGGGAGAAACTTGGAAGGGCCAAAGTAAGTCCAACTGGAACTCAATTTGGCTAGTAAAAGTCAATATAAATTATTTTATAAATAAAAATTTTATAAATGCTTTTATAAATACATCAACAGCAAAAGGAGGATTAAGGAGAATCTCCATTCTTTACTGGACGTAAGGGGAAACATGGTGAAAGATGAGGACAAGGCTGAGGTACTTAATGCCTTTTTTGCCTCAGTCTTTATTAGTAAAGCCAATTGTACCCAGGGTACCTAGCATCTGGAGTTGGAAGATGGTGATAGGGAGTGAGATGAAACCCCTATAATCCAATGGCAAACTCTAAGTGACCTCCTCCATGTTTTAAACATTCATAAGTCTATGATGCTGGATGGGATTCATCCAAGGGTACTGAAGGAACTGGCAGAAGTGCTCACCAAGCCACTTCCAATAATTTACCAGCAGTCCTGGCTAANCAGCGTGGGTTTATGAATGGCAGGTCCTGCTTGACCAGCCTGATCGCCTTCTGTGACAAGGTGACCCTCTTAGTGGATGAGGGGAAGGCTGTGGGTGTTGTTCACCCGGACTTTGGTGAAGCGTTTGACATTGTTTCCCACAGTGTTTTCCTGGAGAAACTGGCTGCATATGGCTTGGACAGGTGTACTGTCCGCTGGGTGAAGAACTGGCTGGCTGGCCAGGCTCGGCATCATAGTGAATGGAGCTCAATCCAGTTGGTGGCCGGTCAGCAGTGGTATTGCCCACGGCTCAGCACTGGGGCCAGTTTTGTTTAATGTTTTCATCAGTGATCTGGATGAGGGGATCGAGTGCACCGTCAGTGAGCTCACACACCGTAGTAAGTTCCCACCAAGTTAGGCGGGAGTGTTGGTCTGCATGAGGGTAGGAAGGCTCTGCAGAGGGGTCTGGATTGATGGGCCGCGTCCAGTTGTACGGCGTTGATCAAGGCCAGGTGCTGGGTGCTGCACCTGGGGCACAACAACCCCATGCAGCGATACAGGCTCAGGGAAGAGTGGCTGGAAAGCTGCCTGGTGGAAAAGGACCTGGGGGTGCTGGTCGGCAGCTGGCTGAACATGAGCCAGCAGAGTGCCCAGGTGGCTAAGAAGGCCAACGCCGTCCTGGCCTGCCTCAGACCTGGTATGGCCAGCAGGCCTAGGGAAGTCACTGTCCCCTTGTATGTGGCACTGGTGAACCCACACCTCGAGTGCTGCGTTCAGCTTTGGGCCCTACCTACAAGAAGGACACTGAGCTGCTGGAACGCGCTCAGGCTGGAAATGTTCCCGGTGGTGAGCTGAGCGGGGCCCTGCATCGCCCAGCTCACATGCTAGGCAGGCAGGAGCTCCGGGCTGGTGGAGGAGCGAGCAAGGCTGCACGCACCTCCAGCACCAGGACATCACCGGGCTGCTCAGCCCTTCTTCTAGGCCTTGAGTGCCTCTGTTTGCCTCTCAGCACCAGGAGTGGCTACTGGCATGAGGGTTCACCATGCAGCGGAGGAAGACCATGGACGATCCCCACAGCAGCCTGGTAGGACAGGACAGTGGCAGCCAAGGAGCCTGCTACGGGAGTCTGAGTGCAGACACTGTGGAAATCTCCCAGGTGGGTGGCTGCACCGGGTAGGAGAGATAGCAGGGCAGCTGTGAACAGGGCGGGGTTTGCCCTCTGGTCTTGGGATGGTCCCCTGCCGTTCCAGTTAGTCCCACTAGCAATCCAGCTGTTTGGGGACTGCTCTGCTCTTATTGCTGTCTGTGCCTTATTTCCAGCCTGGTGACGCATCCCTGGATGAGAAGAGCATGGCCAATGTCTTCAGCGACGGCTGCACGAGGATAGGTGAGGGAGAGAGGCTGATCTTTGAGGTCGTTTTTCTTCCATCTTGGTGAGAAGGCAGGGGCTGGATGGGACCCCAGATTGGGCTGGGGAGCATGGGGAATGTCCTCATCCCCATGGCTGGAGCTGGTGGCAGCACATCCTGTTGAGTGCAGCTGGTCCCTGGCAGGCTCAGGAGCTTCATCCTTTCCCCTCTGCATGGCAGTCGTGGTCCTAAACACATATTAATAGGGCCTTTGAGCTTCCTGCCTCCTGCACCAGAAGTACCTGAGAGAGGTGGCCAGCAGGCCCTGCCAGACCATGCGCTTTCTCCCCTCATCTCCTTGCTTTACCCACAAGACCATGTCCAGCCCCATGAGCACACCAAGTCCTGCGTTGGTGGTGCAGGAGGTGGGCATGAAGGACAGGGCTGGCTCCAGGGTCTGCCTCCCTGCCTGGCCATGGGGCAGGCATGAGCTCCATCTCCCTGCTGCAGACTTTGTCCTTGTGTGGGAAACAGTCCCTGGGGAGCTGAGTGGGCAGAAGGGCAGCCGTGAGAACAGGGCCTTGCAGGAGAGATCTGCCACCATCCACAGAACCTGGCGGAAGAAGTTCCTAGACAAGCTCCATGCTGCTGGCCTCCACATGGAAAAGGTACCCAGGGACCTGACCTCAAGCTTCTCCCTGCTGCGCTAACCTCAGCCTTGCTCAGGGATGACAGCGCCGTGCCCTGGTCCCAGGAGAGGATCCCGGACTTGCGGGGAGCCAAACAGGAGCACGTGGTGGGCCCTGGCAAGGGCTCCTTCTCCTCCCCGCCGGGCCGGCTCCCTGGGCCAGCGCAGGGTGGCTGGGCTCATCCCGACAGATCCTGCGGGGACCTTTATCGGTGCCAGCAGCCTTATCCCTGCCCGGGCCCCCTCTCCCACCAGCACACAACCCGCGTGGAGAAGAAGGTGGTGCACTACCTGCTGCTGAGCGCACCCTGGAGCGTGCTCTGCTACTACGCCGAGGAGCTGCAACTCCGCGTGCCACTGCAGGTGAGGGCTGCGATGCCCGGGCGCTCCTGGGCAGGGGACAGTGCCACCAGCGCTCACAGGCGCCCAGGCATCATGCCCCACACTTTGCTGCCACCTCGTTCCCGCTCCCTCCTCCTGAGAGGTTTCGGCTGTGTGTGCTCAGGCGCTGCCCAACCAGACCTCCCACTGGTCGGACAGAGTGCTGCGGCGGCTGGGCATCCCCAACGCAATGTCCCAGGAGGTCCCCAGCCTGCCGCTGGACTACTACACCTGCCCCTTCAAGGTGAACAAGCTGCCATGGTAAGCGCCCCAGGAGAGGCCGCTATGGCTGTTCCTGCGCTCCTCCCATGCACAGCAAGGCCAGGAGCAGCAGCTCCTCACCCCTGCCAGCCTCCTCCCAGGGCCTCGCTGGCCCCTGGGGAGCCCCTGGCTCCCCCTGAGCTGCTCCTCTGCGCCCTTTCAGGTTCCTGGGAAGTGACAAGCAAGACACCTTCTTTTCTACTACCCAGCGGCACCAAATTGTGAGCACTGAGGGCTGCCACGGCCCTATTCCCTGGTCCTGGGTGGGCTGGAGGGTCTGGGGGAGCAGCGCTGCAGGCGGGAGGCATGGGCCAGGGGCTGTCAGAGGTCCCAAAATGTGTTGCTGTGTGCAAAACACCACAGAGGGGACAGAAGGCATGGGTAGAGACCCTCCTGCTGCCTGTCAGTATTTGGGGATGGGCATGACAATGTTTCAGAGGATCAGGCTTGGAGCCAAAAAGCCAACGAGTGGTGGGGACCTCGTCCCCATCTCGGGCAGCTGCAGCCCCCTCCCTGCCCCATCCTTGCCCCCCGCAGGTCTACAAGATCCTGGCCACCACACAGTACGGCTGCTCCAAGGAGCGGGAGGTGGGGGTGGACCGGCTGCTGAGCGAGGACGTCTTCACGGCTGCCTTCCCGCTGCACGAGGCAAGGAGCGCGCCCGGCCCCGGGGCTCCCGCTGGCACCCGCAGCCCCAGCTGGGCCCTCGCCCATGTCCCACGTCCCTGCAGGGCCCCTGCGAGGTCCCACTGGAGGGGCTGGCGACCGACAGCCTTGGCCCGCGCCAGATTCTCTTCCAGTACTGGGTCAGCTGGAGGAAGTGGAGCAAGTACCAGCCACTGGACCATGTCCGCAACTACTCTGGGGAGAAGGTTGCTTTCTACTTCGCCTGGCTGGGTGAGTACCACCTGCTCCAGAGCAGCCCTCGGCGCCCGGCTGGGGTCCCCGCAGCTGCGTGGGATGAAATGTGCTCGTCTCTGTGCATTGCCTCGGCTGGGAAACCCTTGGTGGCCTGCCAGTCCTGGTCACCTCCAACCCTTCCCCAATACCTCAGGGCTCCTCCTGGGACCCTCTGCCCAGGTCCAGGCTGCTTTTGCTGGAAGCAGAATGGTGCCCACCTTGGTCCCACACATGGGAAGTTGCAGCTCTGTCCTGGGATGCCCTCTGTTTTGGGGGCATTGTGAGCCCCACATGTCCCAAAACGACCAGCTAGAGCCTCAAAACCATATTCAGGTCCTCTAAGCCCCATGCAGTTTTAGGATGGTGCTGGGCTGGGCTCGGGCAGCAGTTGTCCTCAGGGGCTGCAGTGGAGGCCAGCAGGACTCATGCTGCTTGTCCCTGCTGCCCGCAGGCTTCTACACGGGATGGCTCTTGCCTGCTGCGGTGATGGGGACTGTGGTGTTCATTGCAGGCATTTACCTGGTGTTCGATGATGTACCTGCGTAAGTGCACCCACCTCCCTGGGGGTGAAATGGGGAGAGGCTGAGCTGAGCTGAATGCTCCTTCCCTTGCCCACAGGCAGGAGATCTGTGAGAGCAAAAAGCAGTTCTGGATGTGTCCTCTCTGCAAGTCTTGTCCCTACTGGCAGCTCTCTGACACCTGCAGCACCTTCATGGTGAGGCTCTGGCTCTGCAGGGGCAGCGTGCAGCCTGGGGCAGATCTCCATCCCCGTGGTCACCCGTAGGGCTGGGGACAGGAGGATGTGAGATGCCTGCAGGGATTTGCCCTCTTCACTCCTGATAATGTGAGACCATGTCCCCAGGGTGGACATTAGGCCATGTCCCCATGATGGACATGGTGGACACGCTGGACATGAGACCTTGCCCTGAGTTGGGCTGGCCACATTAGCCAGCAGCTCCCGCCACCCTGGCCCGTCCCTCCCACCTGTTCTGCCCACAGGCGGGACGTCTCTTTGACCATGGCGGGACCATCTTCTTCAGTGTCTTCATGTCCCTGTGGGCGGTGCTGTTCCTGGAGTTCTGGAAGCGGACAAACGCATCCCTAGCACATCACTGGGACTGCTCTGAGTTTGAGGACATCAAGGTGGGGGGTCCGGATCTCTGCCATACTTCCCAAAACCATATGGACCAAAGCCACCAGACACCCCTGATGCCTTTTCCCCCTCTTTCCCAGGAGCAGCCACGGCCCCAGTTCACTGCCACGGCTCCCATGACGATAATAAACCCTATAACTGGGGCAGAGGAGCCGTATTTCCCCAAGCGCAGCCGCCTCCATCGGATTTTGGCTGGTTTGGTGGTCATTATAATGTTGGTAAGATCAAGAGGGCTGGAGCAGCGGCTGGCAGAGCCAAGCAGATGGCTGCCTGGGGCAGCGGGATGTGGTGGAACGGGATCTGTTTAGGGAAAGAGCATAGCTGAAGGTGGGGATGGACATGGGTGCCCCCTGGCTCTCCACCAGCTCAGCCCTGGAGCTCCCTCGCAGCGCCTGGTGCCCTGGGCTAATGGTGGAGTTTTCCTTTGATGCAAGCTGTGATCCCTGCTCATACCCAGTGTGCTGTGTTTGCAGATTGCCATGGTGGTGATGTTCGTGGTCTCCATTATCCTCTACCAGATGCTTGTTACCATCCTCCTCTCCAGCTCGGGATACTTCTGGTTTGTGGCTTCGGTAAGAGGTGGCCAGAGCTGCTCCAGGCTGAGCGGATCGGCTTTGTTTGCTGGGCTCATTCACCTCACTCTGCTGTGCTCTGCCCGCTGCTTCCCCTGTAGGCATCACGCATCGCCAGTATCTCCAGCTCAGTGGTGAACCTCTTCTTCATCCTCATCCTCTCCAAGATCTATATTTCCCTGGCTCATCTTCTTACCAAGTGGGGTAAGCTAGTGAGGGTCCTCCTGGATGGAGTCGTTTGTAATGGCAAAGCACCAAACCCAGCAAGCTCGGTGCTGGGACATGAGCTCTGTCCCCAGCCCCGCAGTGAAGGCTGGCCAATGTCGAGGAGAAGAGTTGGGTTGTGTGAAGTCAAGGAGAGTTGGGGAAATAAGACCTTAGGTGAAATAGGTTTTGGCTGCAGAAAAAAGGAGTGCAGGGTTTCACTTCTGCTCAAGATTTTCTGGGGGTTTGGTATGAAAAACTTTGAGCTGACTACTGGGGCTTGGGGGAGAAAAGTGCACGGAATATTTTTGCTATACGTAATGTGATACAAAGCCTGTTTCTACTGAGAAGAGGGAATGAAGTTTATTTTTTGGTGCAAAGCACATGGGTGTCTCTGGAAGCGATGGGCTGACTTCGTGGGTAAAGCAGCAGGGTTGGGGCCTGGGGGCTGTTGTTAGCACTGAGCTGGTCGGGGTGACCTCCACTGTGAGGTGGACAAGCACCCAGAGCAGTGTAGGGCCACGTCCGTGCGCTTCCCCCTCACAGAGATGCACCGCACCCAGACCAAGTACGAGGACGCCTTTACCTTCAAAGTGTTCGTCTTCCAGTTTGTCACCTTCTACTCCTTTCCCATGTACATCGCCTTCTTCAAGGGCAAGTAAGGCCTTTGGGGGAAGAAGGGGCCTTCCTGCTCCCTCTGGGGCCTCTGGGCTTTGCAGGCTTGGCAGGGTGGCCTTGCAGTGCTGAAGGACCTGGAGTGCTGCTGCCACCTTTGGACGAGGAGCACCTCAGCGGGAGGGATGGTCCCACCAGAGAGGGGCAGCCTGGGGGCTGTGGGTTGACTGGTGAACTGGGGCCAGGGGACCCCCTCCTTCATTGGCACCACTGCCGGCCCCCTTGGCGAGGGAGACAAGGGGTCCAGGTCCACCAAACCAGGCCCTTTCTTCCCTCTGCATCCCCTTCACTGCAGCCAGCAGCAGAGCAGAAGTGGGGTGGCAGAGGTCAGGATGAGCCCCTGCAGTCCCCGGTGATGCTCAGCGCGCCCAGGGAGCGGGGCGGCCGGAGGGAGCCGGGGTGCCTGCTCACGGCTCTGCCACGGCTCCCATAGGTTCGTTGGCTACCCCGGCAACTACCGGAGCTTTTTGGGCATCCGCAACGAGGAGGTGAGTGCGGTGCAGGGGGCCTGTGGTGATGCTGGCTTCAGGGCCATGCTGGGATGTGGCACGGTGCCCATGGGGTGTCCCTGAGCCGTGCTCGCCCAGCAGGATGCATTCCCTGGCTGCCAGCCCGGCCTGGGCTGCTGCAGGCTGCAGGGACCCCATCCCCTGCTTGGGGCCCTCCGCACCTCGGTACGGGCGCTGGGTCTCCCTGTGTGCCAGACCCAGCATGCTGAGGGCCCTGCTCTCTTCGCAGTGCAGCCCAGGTGGGTGCTTCATCGAGCTGGCCCAGGAGCTGCTGGTCATCATGGTGGGGAAGCAGATCATCAACAACGTGCAGGAGGTGGCCATCCCGTGAGTACTGGAGCAGCCATGTCCATCACACACCCAGTCCAAGCCCTGAGCGGTGCGGGGGGCTCCTGCGGGGGGTGCTTTGCTGGCACCGCTGGCTGCAGCGGGGGACATGGCCCCTCTTTTCTCCCCAGGAAGCTGAAGTGTTGGTGGCACAGGCACAAGCTCCTCTCTACGATGAAGAAGGTGGGTGGAGAGGGTGGGTTGGTCCCGGCAGAGCAGGCACCCTGGGTTGTCAACCACCAGCTGCTGGCCTTCGAGGGATTGTTTGACGAATACCTGGAGATGGGTAAGATCCGGCCCTGCTCCTGGTCGTGGGGTGGGTGAGAGCACAGCGCTGGGCTGTGCACTCCCAGCAAGGGGAGCCCCTTTCCCTGCCTCTGCCTCCTCCCTGCTGGCCTGGGTTCAGGCACAAAATGTTCCACTGGGGCTGGGCTTCACCCTGGAGCCTGGCCTGGGCTGCGCCGTGTGATGCCGGCTCCTCTGCTGGAGCAGGGTCTCCTGTCCTGCTTGTCCCCCACCTCAAGCCCTCCTTGGCGGGCCCTGGGTCTGTGCCCACGTCGGGCCCCAGGGCTCCCCAAGGCTCTCGCAGGCGGCTGGGAGCTTTGGGCTCTGCCTGAGTGGGAGCAGTGGGAAAGGGCTGGGAGATGCTGCAGTTGTTGCTGCCGCTCTCAGCCTGTCCCTCCTCTCTCCTCTTCCTTCCAGTCCTGCAGTTTGGCTTCATCACCATCTTCGTGGCCGCCTGTCCCCTGGCACCCCTCTTTGCCCTGCTCAACAACTGGGTGGAGATCCGCCTGGACGCCCGCAAGTTTGTCTGCGAATACCGGCGGCCTGTGGCCGAGCGGGCGCAGGGCATCGGCATCTGGTTCTCCATCCTGGAGGTCATCACTCATCTGGCCGTCATCAGCAACATACGCTGGGCAGGGGGGCGGTGGTGCCAGCGCTGGGGGGTTGGGACTGGAAAATAAGGGAAAAGCTCATTCGGCCACTGCAGGATGCTCGGTGAGGAGGGTGGGTCTGCCTTTGCAGAGGTGCGGTTCCTCTAGGACAGGCAGGCAGCAACCTCAGACCCGTGGGGCAGGGCAGAGGTGCTGCCAGCAGGGCTGGGGCGTCCCCCAGCTGCGGGACCTCTGCAGTGCCTCTCCCTCCTCCCAGGCCTTCCTCATTGCCTTCACCTCCGATTTCCTGCCCCGCATGTACTACAAGTATGTCCACGACAGCAGCCTGCGTGGCTACGTGAACTTCACCTTGGCCTACGCGCCACAGGACTTTGTCCAGCACAGCGATGCCATGTGCAGGTGGGAGCCCCTTCCCGCCTCGGCTGGTTCCTCTCTATTTGTTTGGGCTTGTATTTGCATGTTGCTGCTGACGCTGCTCCTCAGCAAGCATTTCGGTTAGCACTGAGGCCTTTGGCCAGGTCCAGGTGGTTCCTGAGGTGCTCATCCCAGGGTTTGCCCAGCGTGTGCCTATCGCGCCCATGGGCTGGGGCTGGCCAGGCAGCGTGGGGGCAAGCAGCCCATCTCGGTGACGCCCCCGTCCCTCCCCACCCTTGGTTTAACACACCTGAGTGTTTTGGAGTAATGACTGCAAAAGCTCTCCAGCTGTGAAGAGCTTTGCTTCTCCAGAGGAAGAAAATATCACAACCTGTCTGGTGAGATGGCCAGAAGCGCCCCAGGGCTGGGCTACCTGCTGCTCGTCCTGCTGCTGTGATCACATCCCATGGCGACACGTGACGGTGACACCAGCCATGGGCGGGCAGGCGCAGTGATGGCTGCGTGTGGCTCCTACAGGTACAGGGCGTTCAGAGACCGGGACGGCAACTTGACTTTGACCTACTGGCACCTGCTAGCCGTACGCTTGGGCTTCGTTATCGTGTTCGAGGTACTGCCACCAAGCCCCGCGGGGAGGCACAGGTGCTGGGCGGAGACGTGCCAACCCCTGCGTCCCCTCTCACTTCCAGCACGTGGTTTTCTTTATTGGGCGCGTGATTGCCAGCCTGGTACCTGACATTCCCGAGTCGGTGGAGATTAAGGTGAAGCGTGAACGGTACCTGGCCAAGGAGGCCCTGGCTGAGAAGAAGGTGCATGCGGCTGCCTTTCCCCTGCCTTTTGTGCTTGCTCAGCAGCACAGGCTATGCGACAAGGCGGCCCTCTAAGGAGTTACAGCACTTTCTGAGAGTGCAAATAGCAGCTCCCTTTTTCTGTGACGCAGGTCATTTTGGAGAGACGGGAGATGAGAAGCAAGGCCAGTACCGTGGATCCAGCAGCAAGCAGGGACTGGGAAACTGAGCAGGTCACGGGCAGCTGAGAGCTGCGTGCCCCCGGGGCCTTGGCACGGGCTGAATGACCTCCTGCTCCTCCCTGCGCCAGCCTGGAGCCACAGGGCAGCGTGCCGGCTGGCCCCGTGCAGCTGGCGCAGAGCACGACGGGGACAGGTGGCTGCTGCAGGCAGGGAAGGAAGCAGCCAGCTCCAGGTGTTTGTCCAAGCTCGTTGCGTTACCGTGACAGAACTGCCCCGCTGTGTAAATGAACTGGCATGGTGTGAATTAAAGGTGTCTGGGCACACGGAGGTCCTGGGCTGGTAGGACTCACTGCTGGTGCTCGGCTAGCAAAGGCAGGCTCTTGCCTACAGCTGCTGCTAGGCCGGTCAGTACAAGCACAGGTTTACATGCCCCCACGTGGGGTGAGCCACAGCATGGCTGCCTTCTTCTGGACCGGCTGTTGCTTGGCCCTGGCAGGTGGGCACCGTGCAGCAGTGACAGTTGCAGAAGGCAGAGGAGAGGTTCTCATTGTGGTGGGCGAGAGGGACGGCATCTGATGCCTCCCACTCCTCTCCTATGCCAGCAGCATCCCTGGCATCACCTCATGTGTGAGCACGTACGTGCCTCCCTCTGCCGCTGCTGGGCGTTGCTCTCACTTCCCCTCAAGTCCCTCCTCAGCAAGGGCATCGCCATGGCAGAGGCGCACACGTGCAAGCAGAATTCCTCAAATTGGGCTGAACCCCTCCAAGCAAGGGCTGCCCTGGATCTCAACCCACCAGTAGAAATAATATCCGTGACACTCCAAGCTGTTTCAGGTTTTATTTTAGAATTTATAAAATTCCAGTGTCATCCATACTCATGAGCCTTTTTACATGTTTGCATATAGTCTCCAAATTCCAAAGTTAAGGCCAAGGGATCATTGCTATGGAAACGTACAATATGGAAGACATCAGAGAGGAAATGGACACATGCCACAGTCTGCTGCGGAAGGAGGGTGGTGGGGGACAGTACTAGGTACAATCACTTCATGACCTTCTTTAGAGTGGAGGGTCGGGCTGTGGGGCAAACCCAGGCAGTGGTGCCCCAAATGTAACTCAAGCCTAGCTGTGCAACTGGTGAGGGCAGGGGGCATAAAGAGGAAGAGGGGGTGGTGGGCTTGGTGACATAGGACGGACCTAAGCTACAGGGGTAATAACCATTTTCTGACAGACACGGATGGGAGGGTGTTACCCTAGTTCCGTCTGACCCACCCTGTTAGCCATCTCCCCTGTGGAGGCAAAGCCACCCTGTCCTTCAAGGTCGGCTAGGTGCCCTGCAGCAGGACACAGTCAGCTGCAGCCATGCCTCAAACTTACGGAGAGCACTGTGAGGCTTTGGTTCAACTTCTGCATGGCAGCCTCTTCCAAGAAGAGCTGGCATGGGAAGGAGAAGCACTGGCATGCCAGGCCTGTCGGACACAGCGGGGGGTGCTGGAAAAGGCAAGAATACTGGGCCCAGCCTGCCAGAATTCGGGCCTTTGCCCCATAAGCAGCACTAGAGAAGAAAGGCTAGGGCCTCCTGCTTGTCCAAGAGCTGAAGCAGCTGGGATAGAGGAATGGCTCAGACTATAACCTTCTGTAGGACAGAGGCAGGGGAAGGAGGGAACACGAGGGCCCCATGCCCCCTGCCTCCCTCCACAAGGACATGGTTTTCCTCTTACTGGCTGGAGGAGCTTGGAGACAGCTCCCTCAGAGCAAGCCCTGGCAGGGCCTAGGCGCAAGCAGCCCGGAGTATAGAGCATGAATCACCCTCTACAGCCCATACAATGGAGGCCTCGGGGAGGGCTCGACACACCACACTGCCGGCCCCATCGCTTCCAGTTCCCCTCTTCCATCAGAGCAGAAGCCTGACTCACAACCTCTGCAGCCAGGGGCTGCTGCGAGGCTGTGGCTAAGGCCTTGGGCCAAGCCCAGTTCTAGCTCAGGAAGTCCTAAGGTCCTCTCTGATTCACAGCCTGTGTGACCATGATCACTCTCAGCTTCCCTCCAGAGGAGCTGCCACAGGTGCTCGGAGACAAAACGCTCCTCTTGCTTCTCCTCCAGGGTTCTGCTCTGGGTGCCAGGGTGAGAGCTGGAACTCTCAGCTCACCTGCCTACACTGAGAGGCCACCATCATACTGACTTTTGAGGTAGAAAGAAGGCATTAGTAATTGGTGTCTCTACCACTCATGCCTAGATGCTGCAGGACTTGCAAAGGACTACAGCTTCTCAAAGCTCTGCTTCCCACCAGCTTCTCTTGGGCCATGTCATCACAGCAACCTTGGCCAACCCAAATCTGTCCCAGCCACTAACATTGTCATCTGCTGGCTTGCCTGCCTGCCTGCCCGCATGGCTGTTGGGAAGGGTGCATGAGGAACGCTGGGACCTAGGAGTGGGGTCTGTCATCACGCACTGGAAGACTCATCAAGCGTGCAGGCTGGGGCTGTGCTTGGTGTGGTGCAGGGTGCGCTCGCAATGCACTGCACTTCGAGGTGTTTACCTGACCAGGGTAGCTGTATGTTGTTCTGGTCCCTTCCATCTCTGCTGCCTCTACAGCCTACTGAAGGTTTTGTTCCTTTAAAAAGTTAAGTTTTCTGACCTTTTAGATTATTTTAAGCTCTCCCCACAGTCAGCTATCAGCATTAAATGAATTTTTGGCAGTTTAAAGGAAAAAAGTTGATTGCACTCTACAAAGGTAAGGTAAGGCCTGGGATAAACACAAAGGAAAGAGGGCAAACGTTTTGGCTTTAGAAAGTCAAGGAAATTTATTTCCTGAGGTCATGAGACAGGAAGTAGATTCCTAGCCACAGTAAAGGAGGTCTCCTAATGAAGGCGAGAATGCCTAGTAAGACATGCTCAAGAGAGCAGATTTTTCTGCTAGCGCTTGGGAAGCTGCAAATCTTAGCCACTTTGAGTCAATTATGAAGTTCTAACAAAAATACACACATTTAGTGTTTGAATCTGACTGGAAGTCTTGTTCCAAAGGAAAGTATATCCATCAAGAGATGAGAGTGGGTCCTAGCCATGGTGATAGCTGAGGGGAGCGGGACAGGGTCTAGCACTCCAGACACCATTAGGAGACCTCTTGGGGCAATTGACTTGTGCTCCAGCCGCTGGGTCAGATTTCAGACAGGAAGTATTTGTGGCAGGTTAGTGTCAGGTCAGCGGGCTGGAGGAGATGTTTCTGCTTCCAGGTCATTATCGTTTGGGTCCCCAGGGAAGAGTCTTGGGGGCGACTTGAGCCCCAAAGCTGGGGAAGTCTTCAGAACTGCTCATATCAGGGGCCTAGAGCAAACAAAAAGGGAACAAGTTAAGCTCCTGCCCTGCTGCGAACCTGTAAAGCATCCCTGTGCTAAGCAGCATTTCTCATGTCCCATGGGCAGACACAAGGGGTGAGGGCTGAGTAGGATCATTATGTTCTTTGGACTGCCCAGGATGGACAGCTGGAGCCTCAAGAGATGGCATCGAGGAGGGTGCAGACAGAAGCAAACAACAGGTGGGTCAGGGGGCTCAGAGAGCCCAACCTTGGCAACTTGGTCACTGAAGCGGGGTCGGGTCAGTCCTGCAGCAGCACCAGGGCAGCTGAGAACAGAGCTGCCGCATTTCCCAATCCACTGCTCCCAGCCAGAACACAGCTGCAGACACTGAGCTAGTTCTGTGCTGCAGCAGAAGTCAGAGGTCCCGGGGCCCCATGCCAACCCCTAAAAACAACGTGACATGGCAGAACACTTTCAGATAAGGGTTCCCCATTCCCCAACAGCTCTGTTGTACCAACAGTGGGATAGTCAGTGTGGGCAAGACGTTTGGAAGAGGAGACAGCAGTGCTTTGGAAGCTGGAGGTAGAGCCTAGGCCTGCCCTCAGCTTGCGCTGCTCAGAAAGAGCAGGACGGCCCCTCACTGCTTTCTCTGCCACCAAGGGAGGGAGAGCGCTCTGTTTCCCCAGCTGAAATGGGAGGGCCAGACCCCAGAGTTGTCCCTTGGCAGAGGGTGCCACACTCCCGTGCCCCCAGGCCTGTAGCGGAAGCAGCACTCACCTTTTCATTGTTGACAGTGGCCCAGGGGGCATCTCTCACCACAAAGCCCTTGGATGGGGCCTTGGACTCTTCATGGGAAGAGGGCTTCATGTACACCTGCATTGCCTCGTTGTCCACCACATCTGCAAGCTGCAGTCACATGGCCCAGTTAGGGATCGGATCTTCACAGTTCCTCAAACTGGTGTAACCCCCCAAACTCCAAACTACACCTAATTGTGCTGCAATCTGTCAGTAGTCTGTTCCACAATGACTGCACACAGTGTTTCTCCACTATTTTGAGGGCCACCAACTCCTAGACTGTAACTGATGCAAGCTGCAGCAAGGCAAGCATGTGCGCATCCCAGTGGTGCCCCAGCACGCTCATTCACTGTCCCCTCTCGGACAGTGGGGCCAGTCCTTGCACAGCCTGGGGCTGTGCACCCAGTGGTCTGAGGGACAGCTGCAGCGAGAGTTGACTGCAACCTACAAAAGGATGCAGTTCTCTGACGCTGGGTAGAAAATACCACATGGAGATACCTCAGACATCCAGCTCTGTGCCTGAGGAAATCCTTGCTAAGCCCCTGAACAGACGTGCTAAACACTTACATATTCTTCCTCCAAGTTCAGGATATGATCAATAGCTTCTTCCACATTCTCAGGGAGTCCTGTCACAGTCACACAGTTGGGATCAGGAGCTCCACTCTGGGGAAAGCGAATATCCACCTGCAACACAAAGAACAGGACAGGACTTACACCTGCAGATCTGAAAAGCTACAGACTCCCCTAGACCCTTGGCATTGGATTCACAGAAGAGAAAAGCCCTGATCCATTCACTGCTTCAAGTCTATTTAGGAGCTCCACAGTTCAGATGCTGGGGGATTCACTGGAATATACCCAGCCCTGAAGCCTGTCCAGTTCCCCCAATGAAGAAGGCAGAGCAGAGTCTGCAGTAACAACCCACCTTCCACCAGCCCCTGCTGCTCTCACTGCTCAGAGGCTCACCAAGCTGAGTGGTGTGGTTGGAGGTAAGGGATGCCACCCAGAGGGACCTGGACAGGTTTGAGAGGTGGGCCTGTGCCAACCCCATGCAGTTCAACAAGGCCAAGTGCAAGGTCCTGCACCCAGGTCGGGGCAATCCCAAGCCCAAATACAGGCTGGGCAGAGAATGGATTGAGAGCAGCCCTAAGGAGAAGGGCTTGGGGGTGGGGGTTGATGCGAAGTTCAACATGAGCCGGCAACGTGCGCTTGCAGCCCAGAAAGCCAACCGCATCCTGGGCTGCACCACAAGCAGCGTGGGCAGCAGGGCGAGGGAGGGGACTGTCCCCCTCTGCTCCGCTCTCGTGAGACCCCCACCTGCCGGGCTGCGTTCAGCTCTGGGGCCCCCAGCACAAGGACATGGACCTGTTGGAGCGGGTCCACAGGAGGCCACGAGGATGCTCAGGGCTGGAGCAGCTCTGCTATGGAGACGGGCTGAGAGAGCTGGGGTTGTTCAGCCTGGAGAAGAGAAGGCTCTGGGGAGACCTAACAGCGGCCTCCCAGTTCCTAAAGGGGGCTGCAGGGAAGCTGGGGAGGGACTCTCTGTCAGGGAGTGAAGTGACAGGACAAGGCGTAGTGGTTTTAAACTGAAAGAGGGCAGATTTAGATTAGATATGAGGAAGAAATTCTTTACTATGAGGGTGGAGGCCCTGGCACAGGCTGCCCAGAGAAGCTGTGGGTGCCCCATCCCTGGAGGTGCTCAAGGCCAGGCTGGATGGGGCTTTGGGCAGCCTGGGCTGGCAGGAGGTGTCCCTGCCCATGGCAGGGGTTGGAACTGGATGGGCTTTAAGGTGCCTTGCAACCCAAACCGTTCTGTGATTCTCTGTGCAGTGCATGTGGCAGTGGCAGAGGAGGGCTGCATTTCCAGACAGTGTCCTCATTCTGCTGCAAGCATCTTCATCATCAGGCCATCAGCATGAGGCACAATAAGCTTTCTGTCTCGTCCACAGATAGAGTAATCCTGGCTGACAATCATTTTATGTAGCTGGCTTGGTGTTCCTCATACACAGCCACTGAGCTCTCTTACAGCTTGCCTTCCAGATGGCTGCAGGGAAGCCAAACAAGACAGGACCAAAACCAAAGGCTGCTCACTTGGGAACCAAACATCTTGTTTCAACAATCAATACCAGCCAAGATGCAAGTCTCCAAAGTCTCATCACTCTGCATTCACATTCATTAACTGCCCCTGTAGTAGATCACTCTGCTACTGCCACATGCTGTCAGGGATGCAGGCCCCTGCCCTTCCCAGATTGAGCTGGCTCTGACAAAGCCTTTCAGCTTCCAGCAGCCAAATCTGGAGCCCTGAAAGTGTCTTTGGGAATCTTAAAGTCAAGCGAATCAACAGTGGCTTAGACAGCCAAAGAAATCCATAGGATCTCCTTGAGCTGAGCTCAAGCTAAGGGAGACTGGGTACAGTCCCCTCCCAGAGCTCCCCAGCATCAGTTGACTGTCCACTTCCAGTAAATGGAGCAGGTCACACAACCACCTCTCCCTTCAAAACACCATCTGGGACCCTGGAAGAAACCCACTAAAACGATGGTGCAATAAGCTCAATGCTGTTTGCAGGGCTAACCTAGAGCACAAAAGAAGCCATTTCCAGGTTCCTCTTGTGACCATGTTCCAGCAAAACAAGACCAGCTCAGCCTCCTCGCTGCCTGGCTCTGGGAGGAAGGGTGACTCACAGTTGAGATCGCATGGGGATGCTTGAGCTGGTGTCTGGGTGTGGTGTCGACAGCCCAGCTGCCTGGGGCATACCAGGGTGCCCTGGCCCAGGGACTCTGCTCACATGTTTGTGGTGACAGCTTGAGGGAAGCAGAACAGCACTGGCTTTTCTTTGTGTCTGTTCAAGCTGCAGGTGCTCAAAAGGCACAAGACACAAGGACCACACGATGTGACCCTGACACTCCTCAATTCAGACCCTAGTACCAAACTGCTCCCTTAGCACAGGAGTAAGTGGCACCACCGGCTATCCAGGCCTGGCCCAGCCTGGCCTGCATCACTCCACCACTCACCTTGAACTCATCCATGATTTTACGGATCGCTTTGCCACGTGCACCAATGATGCGTGCATGAACACGATGGTCCAGAGTCACATCCTCAGAGACCATCTGCTCCAGCTCGCCAACGATTTTCATGATGGCATCCCGGGCAGCCTCGGCATTCTTCTCATAGCCAGTGATGGTGATCTGGTCTTGGGCCTGGGGCACACAGAAATGAGTGAGTAACCAAGCTCATAAGCAGATAAGCAAGTCTCCCTGCTGCTGCCTTTTACCCTCCACCTCATTCAATAGCAGCGCAGGGAAGTCAGAGTCCTAGAGAGGACGCCATGCTTCCTATGCTCAGACACAACCAGCAGCCTTCTTTGTGTCCCCTCTGCCCTCTCACCTGGCTTTCATCATCCTTGTCAGGGAACTGGATGTTGACCTCATGCTCTGTGCGTATCTGGGTGATCACTGCTCCCTTTCGCCCAATGATTTTAGGGTGATACTTGGGATCCACAGTGACTGTCAGCTTGAAGCTTCGCAAGGCCTGCAACAAGAGAAGCAGAGTGAGGCGCAACAGCAGAGAACACACCATGGCTGGTCCAGTGATGTCCATTCGAGTCCCAGAGCTTTCTTCTGGCTTCTGACATGCACAGGACAGATTCTGCAGGGTCCTGCCTGAGCGTATGTGGCTACAGAAGGGCACCCAAGACATTCATCTGCTGGGGCCTTGTGCTTTTGCCAAGTTCAGCAGGAAACTACAGGTAGCATAAGGATTCACCAGAAGAGGTACAGAGAGACTCCTAGCACAGTTAGGCTCCCGCCCTGCAGCATCTCAAAGGGACATGAAGCTGAGATAGAGCCCTCGGCAGTTCAGAGTTTCCTAAAGAAGAATCCTGTCAGTTCATATTAAATAGGTTATATTTGGGTAAGCCACTGAGACCCCCAGACCTGCAGAGCAACTAAGGGTGCCATTAAAAGGAGAGGTGTTCCAGGAGTCTGCACAACTTCTGAAGGGAACACCCAGAGACTGAAGCCTTGCTCAGCAGGAAGGAAGGACAGGCACAGGCCTTACCCGATCCTCTTGTTCAGCTTGCAGCTCCTTCACTCTTTCCAGCAGCCCAGCCTTGGCACGGTCCAGGTTGGTGGCCAGCCCAGTGATGGTGATGATATCTGACTGAAGCTCAGGAGCAGGGACCTGGATGTTCACCTGAGCAACAGGGAGTGATTATCATTTTGTACCACTGTTCACTGCACGTTAGCTTCTTACTGATCTCCTCTGCCACCAAGAACAGCTTGCACCCAATGTGAACCCTGTTTCTTCAGCCACTATCAACATCAGATCACTTTGCTGTAGGACTTCAGCCTCTGGCAGTCTCCGTGCCAGCCTGGAGAGGCTAGGAAACAAATAAATGTTCAACAGTGCTGTCTACAGCCAACTTGCATCAGGCCTGAGAGCAAGAGGCACACAGTCCCTGTGGGGTTCTGGGCAATTCTCCTGAAAAGGCAGGCACAGCAGGGCTGTCTCCCATGGCCAAGGAGAGAAAAACAACTCTCACACTGGTAAGGAATCCCGATAGGCTCCAACAAGTCATACAACACTCACGGCATCAACACTGATCATACAGCTTCATCACAAAACCTACCAAGCCAGAGCCAAGGAGTTCATTAGGCAGGTCTCATTTTCGTATTATATAGCCTGTATTCCATCTTCAAGCTAAGACAGTCCCAAGTATGTCACAACTGATTGCCAACACCACAAACACGGTCATTTACAGATTCTCCAGGACATGGGAGTTGGAAGGAAGGACAACTTACTTCAAACTCGTCCATCATTTTACGGATCCCGCTTCCTTTCTGGCCAATGATGTAACGGTGAAGATCAAAGGGAACTTCCACTTCAATGGTGACAGGAACCAGAGCCTGGAGGAAAGGGAACACAGTTTACCCGTTGAAAGACATCTCCTTTCTTTCAGTTTGTCATACACTTGCTCAAAAGAATGTGCTGCTGAACTGAGGTACATGCCCTTAATAGTCAGGGTACACACTCTACAGGAAAGAGCAGCTACAACCGCCAAGATGACCTGTCGGGTATTAAACATTTTTTTCCAAACAAGCCATCTTAAACCCCCTCTGGAGTCAGAGGCTGTTTTCGTACCCTTGGCTTTCACCTAGCAGAAACTTGGACAGCATCACTAGAGGAGAAGTATGGCAAGGTCTGCTAAAGCTGCAACGATTCAACCTCAAACTGTTTCTCTTTCCAGCCCTGCTTCAGAGAACAAGTATGTCATGCTTTTCTGGCAAGTGACTTGGGGCTGCTTACAGCTCTCGCAATTGCTAGGTCAGGCACTGTGCTTCAAGCCACCAGGCTAAATTACAGAGCAACTGGAGAACTTCCGTTGAGCCTTACAGACCTTCTCCACAGTTAGTGTCAGTGACCACCTGGATAGCAACCTTGACTGAATAGTTTTTATTATCACCACTAAAGCCTACAGTGAGCTTCTTGCATCAGGACATCACTACATTATAAGGCCAAGGGGGCTGGGAAGCCACGTACCTGCAGTGCCTCCTTTGCTGCCTCGCACTTCTCCCTGCGGCCAGAGATGATGATGATATCACACTTCTTTGGAGAGCTGGGGTCTGCATCCTTCCCATCCTTGCCTTCCCCACCATCCTCACCATTCTCCTGCACAGCTGGCTCTGCAACAGGGGCTGAAAACACAGAAACCCTCATGTTAAATACAGAGCCCCCTCCTTGCTCAACATCTCCCCCTCCAGATCCTCAGGCTTGGCCTGGTCTTTGCCACAAGAGATCAGACACTACAGCCTGCTACGAAAGAGGTTACTCCTACCACAAGCAGCTTGCCATGGCTTAGCCTGGACTAAGCAGAACAAGAACACCCACTGAGATGGTCTCCTCCACACCTCTCTGCACAGCACGGATATTGCCTTTGCGTGCAGGAGAAGGACCTGCAGTTGCACTATGGAAGTAGAGGCTGCACTCCTATGACAGCAGAGGCAATGAGTAAGGCTAGCAGTTTCTTTAGCAACAGGGAATTTCACCAGCACAGCACTGGATGTTATAGCAGGATGGCTGCTGGTAGGCCAGACTATTCAGCAAAAACAGGGAGAGCAGGCCCCAGCTGTGCTGAATTCAGTACACAGAACAGAGAGCATGAGAGCTCAGAGAAACCTTGGCAAGCCTGTAGAGCAAGGGAGCAGCAGCAGGTTCTGCTTTGGGCCAGGATAGGTCCTTGCGCTCCCCGCGCTCTGTGGTGAGAACACATTCACAACACACAGGTTTGCATTTTACCCCCTAAAAGTGGCCCCTCTTCCCAAGAGGACAAGGTTGATGCCGAGCGCAGATTCAAGGACACTGCAGGGAATAGCTGGGGTCACTTCTCCACCGATTTTAAGTGGAACTTCTCCACTGATCGAGTGTAGACTACACATCTGATCACCTCAATTGCCATGTGAACATGCATCCATGGGTATACCTGGGTTCTCCTCCCTGTCAGGGAATTTGATCTGGACACCATAGTCCCGGGTGATCTGCTGGATCCGGGATCCTTTGGGGCCCATAATGGAGCGGTGGAACTTTTGTGGGATGGTGCATTCGATTGTCACTTGAGCTTCCTGTGAGAAAGCAGAGTTGCTCTATTGCGATGCAGCCTCTTTCACACCAGCAAACAGGATGCTTGTGCATGGTGAAATCCACAATGGACACAATGAGGTGTTGGGAAAAATAACAGCTGCTGTCACGGGAAGAACTGAAAGTTTCCTAGAATCTTTCCTCTCTCAGAGAAGTTAGCATAGGATATTTTAATGAAGGCCGCCTCCAGCCCATGATGTTAAAGGCTTTGGAGACCAAAGGCTCAAGCTCCTTATGACCCTGAAGGGGAGAAGTAGTAGTAGAAAGGAAAAAGATAATGAAGGAAGGAAAGGAAGAGCACAGATCTGACTGTTGGCTGTTTCCAAAGGCCAGTACTAACAGGACAGGAAACCCCAGGGAGCAGCCACTGCCCAAGACCAGGCTTAGAGAGGCACAAGAAGGCTCCGACTTCTTAATGTCTAAAAGTATACAAAACAAAGCTCTCCTAAAAAACAAGAGGAAGATCAAAGTAGGCAATTGCTTCATATGGTATTGCCATTTTGGAGCCAGCAGCCATTGCCGAGGCTGGGATCTAAAGTCTGCAGCCCCTATGTTGACAGCAAAGCTTCAAATTCCAAATCTGTTTTGGGACTTTTTCACATAAAGCTTGGCTGTACAGCAGGTTCAAGGAGGGCACAGCTGAAGCAACAAAGTGTAGAAGAAACAGCTTTCCTGGGACATACCAGGTCCTCGATGATCTCCTGGATGCGTTTCTTGGCTGCCTCCACGCAGTCCTTGGCTCCCTTGAGGGTGACCCTGTCGCTCTGGGTGCCAGAGCGTGGGAAGCTGACCATCACACCACCATACTCATCAGCGATCTCACGCAGAACTTGTCCCCTCCGGATGACGAAGTGGCGGTGGTGCTTGGGGTCAACCACCATGGAGTCTTCAACCACATTATCCTGCCGATAGATGACAGCCAGTCAGTCAACCCTGCCCTTCCTGGTCATAAGCACTCAATAGTAAACAGTTTACAACCTCATTCCAGCAAGTGACAGCGAAGAGGATCTTCCTGAGCTCCCATGACACTCATGGTTTTAGGACAAACATGTCCTCCAGGCTAACTCTTTACATCTTGCTATAGTGACAGGCAGGAAAGAAGTAGTTCTTACCAGGTTCTTGATGAGGGCCTCCAACTCCTTCTGTGCCTCTTTGACAGCCTCCTCAGTTCCCATGATAGTAATCAGCTCCTGATCTTTGTCCTCAGAGGTTGGGAAGATGATGCGGGCCCCAGTGTTGTCACGCACCTTACGGATGTTGCCACCGCCCTTACCAATAAGGAATTTGTGGTACTCTGGCTTTGCACGGAGGTCCACAGTGTAACTCTTTGTTTGCTGAAAGGAGCCAGATCCCCATGAAACAAATCAATACACAGAAAACACACATCTGCACCAACAGCAAGCATGTAGGTATATAACGGCACACACATGCACAGTGTTGCAACAGCAAAGTAGATGCAGCTTGCTGTCAAAATCAAAAAGGTATGACATCAAAGAAAAAACACTACATGAAAGATGTTCTCAGTGCTGAAGAGCTATCTCTACACTCAGCACAACTGGTGAGAATACAAGCACAACGGACTTCCCTGGGAGAAGGGTCTGGGACTCACACCAGGCAGCAAAATCATTTGCTGACTGACTGTTGTAAGCCAGACAGCAAAGAGAACCAACCAATCAGGAAAACATGTTCACATGCTGGCGTTAGAAAGAGCTTTTTCTTGCTGTTAAAATGACCAGTCAGTTGGTCACAACTCAGAGCAATGTCTTGTAACCAAGGGCTCCCAAACCCACTTATATACAGTGAAATGTAAGAACTGAAGCTGGAATTCAGAGATCAGGAAAAAAAGGAAAGGAGATATGCAGAGGCAGCTGTTTCAGAGAAGTGTGGCTATCCAACTGCATTGAAACCACAGGAGTAGGGAGCCTTAGCCCTTTGCGTACATCCCCAGCCTTGGGAGAGAAGCACTACCGCCAGTTCTTCCGCCCACGGGGGAGGAACACATTGTCACAAGAACGGAAGCATAGTTTTCTTTTAATCATCCCGACTGTACTCAAATCCCTCAAAAGAGGATTAGGTTGTCTGATGCCAGAGGCTTCTCAGTAGGCTGAGGTGATCATTTGAATCCTTGAAGAGAAACAGCTGGCCAAAACAATCTGCTCCTTCCCTGATGACAGGGCTCACCTTCTCCTCTGCCAGGTGCAGCAGCTGTTTCTTGGCTTTCTCCACATCCTGGGCTGGGCCCCTGATGGTCACGGTGTCACTGCCAGAGCCCTCAGTGGGAAAGTGGATGTGGACTCCACCACATTCCTCCATGATGGAGCGGATGAAGCGGCCTTTGGCGCCAATGAGGGAATTGTGCAGTTTGGAAGGAATAGAGACCTCCACCTCTGTGATGTTGGCCTAAGAAAGCATAGTATCAAGCTTTTAATCAAGCTGAAGAAATGTGTTTGTGCCCACCCTGCTCACCTTCCAACTCCCACGTTACTATGATCTTCATGGAGCTATGTGTAAGAAATGCCTGACCACAGAGGTTTGAGACTGGCTGCCCCTGATACATGAACAGCCACAGGCAGGATCATCAGCATCATCCCGCAGCACAGTCCATTTTAGAAGAATTATGTCCTGAGAGCAATTACCACTAATGCAAATTCAGCCTGTGATCAGGAGATAGCAAAGCTATGTCAAGCCCTCCATTTGGAGGTGCAACCAGCTCCTGTCAGGTAGCACAAGTTTGCTCTCTGGTAACCTGCAAGCAATTGTGGGGAGTCAGTATTGGGAGACTAGCCTCCCAGCAACAGGCTTTCATCTTAACTTAGCTCAGTTCCTTGCTTTATTCAAGATGGTGAGAGCTGTCCTCATTAATGTTGAGCACGTGGTATTTTTAGTCTGCTTGATCTCAGTTAAAGCACAGCCTTCCCTAGTTCACAAGCGACACTTCAGAGGGACAGCCCTACTTGCATCCTGATAAGCTATGAAAAGAGACTTCCCTGAAAGAAGTGCCAGATACCGCAGGCATGAATCAGAGCTCTGAGCAAGAAGCTTCTAGATAATTTTGCTAAGAACTTAGGTTTCAGAGTCAAGAACAGACTGACAAGCACTTTTGTCTCCTCCCTGCCCTCCCCCCACTACAACCATTTCTTCTGAGTTTATGCACTCTAGCAACATTTTCAAGTCCCTTATCTGCAACAGGTCAGTCAATTCACTTACCAGCTCCTTCTGGATGGCAAGAATTCTGTGGCGAGCAGCTTCACAGTTTGCTCTCTTGCCGGTGATAACAATTGTCTCCGAGTTGCTGTTCTCTGCTGGGAGATCGATTTTGGTGTTGCTTTCTTCACGGATCTGCCACAAAATTAAAAAAAATCATTTCAAAGGCGTCCCATGTCAGAAGAAAGCACTTGGAGGTTGCCTTTCACGCCATCAACAAACAGGAAAGAGCAGCAAGTGACATTTAGCAGCAGGCAGTGACCATACTGAGTGACCATACCAGAGACAGGAAAGTTATCTCACCTTCTTGATGTTGGCACCTCCTTTCCCTATGATGTTCTTGTGGAATTGCTTGAAGATGGGGACAGAAATCGAAAAGCTGTTTTCAACCTAAGGGAGAAAGGAAGGGAGAATTGAAGATTACACTGTCATGCAAGCCTCATCTCAGGAACTTGACAAACGTGAGCTTTGGCAATAGGTTTGGACCCCAAGAAGTTCTCTATACAAACAAGACTTGCAAGAATAAGCAAAAGCAAGTGCCTTCTCATACAGCCTTTAAATAACAAGTATTACCCTCCTGCCCGCATCTAGCCAGATCTTTGTCCAAAGCTCCGTCACCTTGAGGTGTTTCAGTCCCAACCAAGTACAGTGACAGTACAGCTTTCTTTTATTGCAGGGCTACCCAGGTGTGCAGGAGAGAAGAACAGACAGAACTCTCCCTTACCAGGTCTGCCACCATCTTTTGCATGTACTTGGTGCACTTCTCCACCTCGTTCTTGGGACCTCTAAGTTGGACGATGTCGCTCTTGTGTGCTGGGTCTGGGAAGTTGATGATAACCTGCAAGAGGTGGTAATTTATAGTAAACTCAAGCAAATGCAAGAACCACTATGTGAGACACATGCAAAACTTGGGGAGATCCTATACATCCTTTGTCCCATTCAGAAAAGGGTATCCATGTTAGCAGTCGCTGGCCAAGAGAAGTATCTTCTCCTATGTATTAGATAGAGAGTCACTACGTTTATGACTTCAGCAACAATGAGACTACTACACAAGTAGGAAACATCCTCTCTGAACTCCTCATCTCCTGGAAAGCCTTACCTCTGGGAACTTCTCCCGGATTTCCCGGATCCGCTCGCCCTTCTGCCCAATGATGGTCCGGTGGAATTTCTGCTCAATGATTAGGTCCTTGGTGCGTTCATTTTCCTGATGATAATACAGATTACAGTTGAGTGTTCAGCAGGAGAGCCATATACTTTTATTTATCAGTTTGCTGCCTGACAGTTTACCTGTCAGCATTGTCCCTTTTTTCTCCTCTAGAGAGGATTCACTCTAGATTGACAGAGAAGGGGTGTGCAAGGGAATAGAGAAATGCATCTGTGAACAGCAACTTGCACTTGTCATCAGATCCAAGTGCTTGGTGGGCACGGGGCACACATTTGCACCAGGAGAGGTTATGAGCGAACGTAACAACCCAAAACCCTGCGGCCTCCCAAGCATTGTGTCCTGCTCACCATACGGGAAGCGAGTTCCAGCAGCTCTTTCTTGGCCTGTTGGACCCCCTGTGGGTCTCCTTCAATTCTGATCAGGTTGCTCTTCTCATTGTCCGGGGGAATGCGTACAGACACCTTGTAGAGGTCCTTAATCCTGTTAACTTCAAGGCAAGGATGATGGTGACATAGCCTTCTAGGCCAAGACTGGCAACAAGGCATCTTGATTATCATTGCTTAGAGGCTGTTCAGAAAGTAAACCGGGCTCTAAAAAAGAGGCCAGTGGAGGGGGGGAGTGTTGAAAGAGGGGCAAGTGCCTCTTCACCCTGGAGTTCAGCCACAGCAGATCTGTGCCACACGAGAACTGCACAAGTAAATGCTGTGGCATCTAGAGAGCAAAATGCTCGCTCGCTAGAGTGAGACATCTGTTTCCTCCCCAAACAGCACCACATTTACATCAGAGGATGACCATTCATTTCTTATCCCAAATTCTTTAATGAGGAGAAACCCACTGGCAGGTTTCCACCACCTTCTATCAGCTGCTGAAGTGTAATTCACACAGAGTAACTTCAAAAAAAAGTTAAATTTAATTCTCCAACCAAGATAAAATTTCCTCCAGGACATGGCAAAGTCATCCCACCACTGTTCGATCTGTCAAGACACTTTCATACATTAAAGCCACCTCAAGCACTTACTGCCTATTTATCTTGTTGTGCCAGTACCACTCTAGAAGAGCGGATGAAATGTGATGGAAATGACACACTAGATGAGCTACAGAGTCCCTGACACTATCTACTGAACATGGAGAGTCCGAACACAGGAAGGATTAGAAAGGCACACCACTTACTGTTAGCTCCATTCTTGCCAATAAGGTGTCGGTGGAATTTGTGGTCAACGTTGATTTCTGCATAATCCATCCGGTTGATCTACAAAGAATTGTACAGGGCTACGTAGGACAGGCCAACCATTCTCCTGTCTTGTGCCCTAAGTAACTGCCTGACGCCAGTACTGGCAGACTCTCTAGTGGCCAGCTACAAGCACTCCTCCTCCTCCTAAGTGGAACAGAAACAATTCTCTGGTTTGAGCTGACAGCACCATGCTTGTGAAACATTTGAAGGGACTCCTTTGCCTCCCCAGCTACAAATGAATGAGAATTCTTCCTTCTCTGCATCAAAAGATTTAAGACCTGGTGCTGACTTGTTAAGAATGCCATGGATGAGTTTTGTAAACAAACACTTCGTTCATTTGCCACACAGCTTGCCTCCTGCAAGTTCTGTTAAGCATGGCAAGACATCATATAGATGTGATAGATAAGTCATCATCTCTGTTCTATTGTCCCTTCTTATGTACTGGAACTAGTAACACCAACTTACCAGATCCTTGACCATGACTTCAATCTGTTCCTGAGCCACATTCACATCTTCTGTAGGTCCTTCCAAAGTGATTTTATCCTCTCCTTCCGTGAATTCGATGTGAACCTTGAGACAAGGCAATGAATCCAGTAACAATTTTCCAAGATGCAAGACAGGTCAATGCTGTTAGTCAGGCCTACACCACCTCTGCCACTAAGAGATGGTTTCCTTCCCACGGGGTACACGCATTATTCCCGTGCTTTCAGAAGATGGTAACTCACAATTTTGGTCATGTCATAGTGTCTAGAGCCTAAGGCTTTGGTGCTGTCCTTAGTGTCTGCAAGGGCTTTGGAGAAGTTACTCGCCTAATCTTTCTCTACATATTAACTCAAAGGGAGAAGCCTAGCTGAATTCGGCATTTGCAGATACATTACTGTATCAGTTCTCCAACTAGTGCCACACAAAAGCTTCCTTTGGAGGGCTCAAGCCAGAATAATAACTTAGGATGAGTAGTGTTTGCACCAGTAAAAGAGAGGCTTCCTTCAATATTAAAGATGTGTCATTTCCTCCCCGGTTTCACACACACTAGAATACATTTCTGTCTTCTACAAATGGTGATCTGGACTAGACCACTTTCTATAGCAGAGGGTGCTAAGATAACCAGCTCACCCATACCTTTGGCATCTGCTGAGTTATTTTGGCCAGGTTTTGTCCTTTCTTTCCAATAATGAAACGATGAAGCCAAGAGGGGGCAGAGACCGAGGAGACGGTAAAACTGTTGGCCTGAAAGACAGAAAATCAGAGAAGCTGTTTAATGGACAGACTGAAGAGGTCTTCACAAAAATTCAGTTCCAATTTCTACGTCGCACCCTCAGTACTGACTTCATCCAAGCAGCATCTCTAAGAGCCCAACAAAGACCATCCCCCATTCCACCTGTCAGTGCTCTTGGATATATCTTTATGTGGCTTTCTAAGAAGGCCTACTCCATCCTGTCAGTACCTTTGCATAGACTTCAGTCAATGCTTGCCCAAGCTTTTCGGGCTCGCCTCGCAGTATCACCGTCTCCGAGCTACTGTCAGTGGGTGGGATCTCGACAGAGACTCCAGTTTTCTCCAAGATCTCCTGCAGGGAATTTCCCTTGGGGCCGATGACATACTTGTGCTGGGACTTCTTCACCTCCACTGCGATGGTAGTAGTCTTCTTCTTCTGTGGGGGCATAGACACTGGGGCATCAATCACAGGGGCACAGGGAAGGACAAGAGTGAAAGGACGAGGCACCAGATGCAGTGAAACTCTGCACCCAGGAAAGAGCAAAGCAAAGATGAGCACACTGGTTCTGCAGTACCCCAGCACCCTTTGGGCCATGCCCACAGAAAGCCTTGTGCTCAGAGATTCATAGTTCAAGTACAAAACTAGTATTCCGTGGCAAGCTCCCTGGGACACTACATGGAAGAGACCACGCACACACATACACACAGTCTTGCAAAACAAGGCTCAACAGCCAGCTGTCCCCAGGCAGTACTGTAATGCAACACCACGTAGGCTAGTCAGCCGTAAGCTGATTATCTCTGTTGAAATCCAGACTGGTACGAATACAGACCTAACCATGAGGAAAAACAGCCCAACAACCCACAACAAGGATATTCAGTTTATTTTCCACAGCTAGCATCATTGTGGAGTGACATTCACTCTCCAGCAACTTCTACTTATGTAGCAACTTTGATACTGACAGCTGGCCACCACTGTAGACTTCACACTTCAATCCTTAGTAGTACCTGTGTGAACAAGAGCCAGGGGAGCTCTTTGTGGTCTGCTGATTCCCATGACACAGAAAAGCGAGACATCTGTCACCTCCCTGGTAGCATCAGCCCAAGTCCCACTCTGCTGAGTAAGGAAATGGTAAGACCCAGGGCCATGTACTGCAAGGGCTGCAGAGCCGGAGCTGACATGAGGAGGATGCAGTGGAGAGATGCACAAGAAGAAAAAGAAGGGAGGAGGGACTATGAACAGGTGAGGGGAAGATGGGGATCTTTTATGGATCATCCATACCTTCTCCTCATAGATCTTCTTAACACGAGCAACAGCCTGGGCTAGCTGCTCCTTTTCTCCAGTGAAGACTATCTCCGTCTTGTTGACACTGGGTGGAGGAATGTTGATGCGTGTCCCTGTGTCCTGCATGAGCTCGCTCACCAGCTTGTTGTAAGGGCCAGCAATGAAGGGGTGGTACACCTTCTCCACATCTAGTCGCTCCACAGCACGCTTATCCTAGAGGAGCCCAGAACAGACCTCTGTGGGAACTGCACTCTGCAATACGGTCTCTGCCAGACACCGGTACAAGCTAAGTTTCCAGTGCTACCCTACTTGACACTTGGGCCCAGGTACCGTTTCCAGTCTGCAGGCTTGGAGATCTCCATTCCTTCCAATCTACAAATCCTGCTGCTGCTACCAATGTTTTATGATATTCGCTTCTATAACATCCTGTCTTACCTCAGCTGGCACCCAATTATGGTCCACTTCAAATATGAAGTAAACTTATCGGAATTCAGAGATGGTCAAAATGGAGACCAGAAGTTGCAGAACCCGACGCAGGTGCACATACAGTCAGCAGCACAGTACACGACTCCATTCAGACTAACGTACTAATCACTGAGCATGGTCACAGTGGCTACAAACATCTAATATTCAGTGGAGAAGCAAAATAGCGCTCTAGCTAATACCATGAGCAAGATCACAGTACTGAGGTACCTGCTCGGCAGAGATAAGCAGGATCTCATGTCGGGCTTTCTCAATCCCTTCTTTAGTGCCGGTGATCTTGATCTGGTTGCTGGGGTCATCCGGGCGGGGGATCTGGATTTTGGTTGCAGTTTTGAGCTCCAGGTCCTGCAGCTTCTCGCCATTCTTTCCAATGACAAAGCGGTGGTGCTCCTTGGGGATGGCAACTGTCGCTGAAGCCTGAAACATAGGAACATCTGTGAGAATCCTTGCCTACACTGGCAGATCCACAGAAGCAGAGCCATGGAAAGCAAATTAGATGCTGCTCAGCAGTACCACTAAGGAGCAAATGCGATGCCTTCCCAGCACATTCTGTCTAAGGACTGATACTGGACCAGAACAGTTGATCTGCAGTGCTTGTACACCAGGAGTCTAAATCCCACCTTTCCTTCAAAACCCTTGTGTTTGTATAGAAGTGGTACTCAGAATT
This sequence comes from Chauna torquata, assembly GCA_013399475.1. Taxonomy (NCBI): domain Eukaryota; kingdom Metazoa; phylum Chordata; class Aves; order Anseriformes; family Anhimidae; genus Chauna; species Chauna torquata. The sequence goes on from VXAL01006408.1 coordinate 30,489, forward strand.
TGCAAAGGTCTTTGGGCACAGATGAGGAGGTGCCTATCTTTCAACACAAAAAACAGAAGTAGTACCAGACAGCAACTGAGACGATGGCTCAAGGGTAGAGTTTATCTGAACTCTGACATCTGCTGCTAAGGCTACAGAGAACAAGACACACAGTCTGACTCCCAGGAAACAGAAATTCAACACCAGAAACCTATTTCAGCAGGCACAGAACTATGAGATGCTTACTGCTACTCACTGGTAAGGTGTCTTCAATGTAACACACGCTGCTCCCAGGACTACTTGTAGAAGACCCCTCTTGGAAAAGGGGTCTGAAGAGCTCCCCTCAGTCTACCTTTAAAGGGCTGGTTTATAACAGGGAGTCCTGACTTCTGCCCTTCTCACCGAGTTTTTTCTAGCCTGCTAGCTTATGATCGCTACTATGCTCTCGATACCTGTGAATATCTAACTACTAGCAGCAATTAGACACTTAAAATTCAAAGTACACTGGAAAATAAAGATCATTTGGTCTTCAACCCTGTGTCCTTATAATGAAGCCAGCCAAGCCTAAGAGAAGCTGGGAATACAGACACACCTTTGTCTGGGGTCGGGGCAGTAGGAGGTACATTTGGGGACAGCGGGTCATGTATTTGTGGTAGTACAACCTGAACTAATTTTTCAGATGCACATTATTTAGGGTTTGTCCCTTTCTCTTCCCTCTGGCAGGTGACACATGGGCTGAATAACACTGAAGCAAACATGGTATTAACTACTGCATTAACTACCTTTGACATTACATTTTAATGCACACTACAAAACCTGGCTGTGATACAGCCTAACGAGAACTGCCATCCTGACTGAAAAATCCGACGGTGATGAATCAAAACCTACAGGACTGAAAGGAGAAGCAATTGAAGCAACGGGGCTGTGGCTCCTTACCAGTGTGGCCCGAGTTACACAATCCAGAACCCTGACCTGAAGCTTTCAGCTTGTGGCAGGGCTTCCCTCTTCTCTACCTCTTTTTCTCCCATCCCTCCACATTGTCCTCTGAAGGACTACAGAGAAGGTACAGTCCCATTCTCACATACTACTAGATTTGTGTGAGGGGCCTGCACCCTCTCCAGCACCTCAACATAGGAACTCAACCTGCAATTCAAGTGTTCCGAGATTGCAGACTCCACCCTTCATGCAACAACATGGCCTGTAATTAGCTTCAAACCCTATTTTAAGCCTCATCTCCATTCCAAATTGCCAATTGTGTGCTTTGAAAATATATGGCAAAGCTGAATTAGTCATCTAATAACACCTCTTCGGCTTATAAGCACACACGCCCAGGGGTCTCAAAACACTCACGAATCTTGGGGAAGAGCACAGATGAAGTGAGAAACAGTTACATGCCCTCACCTGAGTCTGCAGCCGAGCGACAATCTCCTTCCGAGCCTTCATGACTGCTTCCAGCTTGCCAGAGACCATGATTGAAAGGCCCTGGTCCTTTGCGAGAGACAGCTCCAGGTGAGCTCCTGTCTTCTGCATGATGTCAAGGCAGATCTTGGCCTGCTCGCCTTCTCCAAACTGATTCATGTCCTTGTACTTCCTCTCCTCCAGTGGCACATGAAACACCTGCTCAGCCACAGGACAGATAAGAGAAGGGCACAGCAAGCAGTCAGTACGCTTCTGATTGCCAGCACCTCCCTCTGCTATTGCCGTGCTGGACTTCACTGACATACTAAGTTCCCACGTTTGTACAACCCATCAGCCCTTCCAGTGGAGACACCAGCTGTGAGCACGAAAAGCGAGAGAGGGCTGCAGTCGGCAGACTGTCCCACACTGGCCGTCTTCCTAAAGTACGCCAGGCAGGCAGAAGTGCTAAGCTATGGTGGGAATATTTTAACAAATCAGCGCTCACTGCTCGAATTCCGCAGTCCTCCTTTCAGGCCTGCTCTAGTAGCTATCTGTGCAACAGATACTGAAAGCTTTCTTTGAAATGTCTTCCAATACATCCTTCCCCCCCCGCACTGTGGTCCTAGGTCTCAGCTGCAGCCCTCCTCATGCCCTGGGGGAAAGTACAGCAAAGAGGCTGCCAATCTGACATGCAAAGGATTTCACACTCTGGGGAAAGCTTCACTTCACCTACTTTCCGCAGGAAGCAAAAAGGGGAGGAGACGGGGCACCTGCTACCACCAACCTGAGTGATGACAGAAGCCTTTATGGGTCGGATTTTGCTCCAGGGCCCAGCAGGTTCCTGGGCAGCTTCCAAACATGGTGCTTTCTCAGGGAGCGGAGGGAAGGCTTCCTTGTAGGTTGGAGGATCATTCTCTTCTTCAGAGTTTAAAGCTGTAACTGAGGTGAAGCAAACAGGGTAAAAAGATGCTCTCCAGGCAGAAATGCCCCTATTCACAGGCAGTGCAACCGTATTTAGGCACTACTAACAAGGGAGAGCAAATGACTTGTGTACTACTATTAATCTTATTACGGTTATGCTTGTGGAGCAGCCAACTCTGGAGCACAACTGACCTCAGTACAACACGGACTGCAGCAGATGCCATGACCAACCAGGCTTGTCTGAGCAGATAGTATGGATGCAGAAAGTGAATGTGCAAGTGACTGGCGGCAGCGAACAGCAGATTACTGCAAACTTAATGAGGTGATAACAGGCTGAGCAGAAAGAATTGAAAGGAACAGAGCAAGGCTGCAGGTCAGAAGGGGACAGGACAAATGTACACCCAAGAGGAAGGCAGGGAGAAGTGCTATAGTTAGAGCAGATTCCAGGGAAAGCCTTATGCCCCACTCAGTTTTGTGCACTGGACCGTGCCAAGTGGGCCAGCTGGCAGCTGGCAGCTGGGCGCAGAAACACGCCAGTAAGCCAGTCAGTACAGTTACACTGGCTTTTCCCAGCACCTGGCTGAGCAAAGGAAGGAAACGACCGAGTCCAGCACACTGATCGCGCGGGGCTCCCTTGCAGCCCAATGCCCCACTCTTGCATGTATGCTGTCCCATGGCCGACAGAATGGCTAGTCAGAGCTCTGTGGAAACCTGAGGCTTGCTTCCTCCAGGCTTTGCACCGTGCAGCATCACCACTGTGCTGCCACTGCTGGAAAGCCAGAGCGTGTGGTGAGCCACCAATCTAGGAATGGAGAATGCAACTTCTGTACACGTGTGGGGAACTGGACGCTTGGAGTGAGCTTGGGTAACAGCAAGGAACCTCATCTGTGTTTAGAGGCACATCACAGGAACTCAACTGTGTTTTCTCACCTTTCACCTGCTGCTGAGCCAGGCCGCTGCGGTGTTCAGCGAAGCTCTCCTGGGTCAAAACTGCCACGGAGCTCATTGTCGACTTCCCACCCACACACAATCCGGGTATGCCACTGGAAGAGACAGAGGAGGGGGCACTATTACCAACACCATTCGAGGTGCACAAAAATTACTCCAGGAAGACAAAGCATGCATTACTAAGCGCTCTACTGGTCAGCCCCCTTGAAAGGGGCCTACAGTGCCCAGCTCTCTTACTGGACCAGATGGGAACTCACAGCACAGCGGACGCCCAAACCAGAGCTCCTCATTAAGAAGAGAGAGGATGTGCAACCTAAGGTGGTCACTGGAAAGGGGGACAACAGAAGTTGGTAAAGGATACTCCAATTAATCTATCAATTATTAAAGGCGTGCAATTTTCAAACGAGTATCTGAAGGTCTGGACAGTCAGTCCAAGACCACTGTGTAATCTTGGAGAGAAAATAAAAAAGGCCCAGGATTCTGCCTCTTTCTGAAGATAACTTAGTTAAGTGTCTCAACTCCTGCTGGTTTAGGGATAGACTCAGAATAAGCAAGCTTAGCAACAGCAAGATCTTTGGCACTCCCAAAATAGGAACTTACCAGCTAAATGGTCAGTAGCCAGAGAGTCCGTCCTGTAAGCTGCCCGTTTGTCAGCCTGCCAGCTTTTGCTTTATAGAAAAAGAGAAGAAAAATATTTATGCGGCTGCTCCAAGACAACAGGAAAACACGACATCCCAATTACTGTAACTTTCAAGAGAGCACTGCCTGTACTGTGTTTCAAACTTGCAACCTATCCAAAATGTTCTCATACTGAGTCACATCTCACCATACTTTACCTGTCATATTTTACTAGAGCTACAGCCAACGCCGCTGCCTGCTTAAACTTCCCAACAGGAAGCCTGGGGTAGCTACTCTTTCATCACACCAGCTATAAGAACAGCCATCCAGTATCAGGCAAAAATAAAGTCAATTAGTAACAAATGTGCAACATAGACATGAAATTTCAGGGTTGCAAACAAGAGCATTGACATCTAGTCAGAGGAGACTAACAACCTGAAAACCTGCCAACAACACTGCCATCAGTCAGAAGTTAGGAATGTAGTTTAGTGGAGCTTGGGTGAATCAACACAGACGTTCTCACAAACTAAGGCAAACACTCAGGGCTATCCACACACAGCTGCTGGCCAGTCCACCTCTTCATTTTTTATTGTATTAAGATGATATACCAGGCACTGAACTCTGTCTCCAGGCCTAAGCCTGTCCGTCGGAAGGAAAAAAACCCACGCTGATTTACATAGACTGCTTTAAAGGCATCCACAAGATGGGACCAGGAAAAAAAATAAGCAGCTGGTGGGAGCTTTACATCCCCTGCATCTGTATCTGCAGCTATAGTGAAAAAGTGCTCAGAAATATAAAAAAAGATGCAGAAACCTGTACAGTACACACTGTCAGAAGTACAACAGTTCACCCCCACACCCCCAAGTGCTTACGTGTGCTCTTGCAGGGTATGCAGTATCCTAAAATCCAGTGCCTCTGAGTGCTCATGGCACAACAGGTCCCTCTCCTACACAAACTCTGCACTGCTGCTTCTTCTGAACAGCAAGCTCCAACACTTCGGTAAACTGACAGTTATCATTTCTGGCCTCCCAACGCGCCAGAAAAGCCTCCCAAAAACACAGTCTCTGATGTGGCATCTCACATCATGCTTACGTGGTGACGCAGTAAGGGAAGGTGACAGAGGCAGGAGGGAAGGAGAGGGAAGAGCAAGGAGAGCAGCAATGCAACTGGGCCACACGGACCTGATCTGTGCTTCAGTGAAGGCCAGGCAGTGTATTTCCACCGACTTCAACACCACCCGCACTATGAAAGCAATGGGGCTAATGTTACATTTAATTCTCTAACGACCTGCTACACGAGGTGACAGCTACCAGCCAGCCACACTGCCTGAAGCACAGCTTCTGCAGCAGGCAGAGGCTCTGCAAGGCTGGTATACAGGAAAGGGCTCATCATCCACTCTTAGAGAAATGCTCGAGTTCTCCTTGCTGTCCATGGTTACAACGAGGACCACACCACCGCACCTATGGAGTTGCTGCAGAACCAAGGAACGTGCGTTAGTGGCACTGCACCTGTCGCAGGCTATTTTGGCAAGGCCTTCAAACACAGCCACCAGCTCCTCCAGCCCACTGCGTCGCTATGGAGGGTGCCACCACCTCACGGCAAGCTGCACGCAGGACCGAGGGCAGGACCCAGAAGCACCCCATCCATCACAAGCAGCTGGCAAGGTCTGGCCAGAGCCTTGCTAATGGCATGGATGTACTTACAGCTCTCATCTCTCGGGGAAACACCACCTGGTTCTGCTCCTCAGAGGAGGAGAGTAAGGATGAGAAGTCAGTGAAACTACACCCAACATAGTGCCTGCCTGCAAGCCATAACCTTCAGGCACAGCTGCTGGTTTCGCTGTGTCTGTACCAGGTGCAGAGATCGTCCTTGCAGTCAACACCTCAGAGGAGAGTGAGATATCCAAACAGAAATCTAAGAGCAGCATTTACCCACATGAATTTCTGCTTCGTCACCCATACAGCAAGCTAAGAACAAATGTTATTCATCTCCAGTAACCCCAAACATCTGGTATACTGCAGGCCTCAGGGATCCATCTTTGGCCAAAATTGGAGGCGGCCATCAGAATGGTATTTTAAACATAACGCAAACAGCAGCAGCTCAGGCATCGCATTTGGAGCCTACATCTCCTTGTCTTCCCACTGTAGGTTTTGAAACTAAGGCTACAGCTACGTCACGCTAGTGTGCAGCTGACTGGGTCAACAGGTTTTACACTGCCTGGTTCATACGCTGTCTGTGGCACTGGCTTCAGGTGCCAAAAGAAGTTTCAGAAGTTTAGAGCACATTGAAATACGGAGAACAAAATTGTCCTGAAAATAGCCTCTAGCAAGGGCCAGACCTAACCACACGGGAAATATTTGTATGAAGAGACACAACAGCCAAGTCTTGAGTTACACTGCCAATGCAATCAGTACTTGTGGACAGAAACACAAGTTATGTGATATTTTATAAATATATTAGCATTTTGTTAATCACGGCAATTAAAATTGGATACAGCTAAGACCTGCAAAAATCAGCAGGGCTGTGCTGGTTGGGGCAGGCACTGTCCTCTGTCGGATATCCCTGCAGTCCAACCTCGTGGCGGCTGAGCGGTCACATACGAAGATATTTGCTTTCTGAAACCGAACGGCTCTCCCAAGTATTTAAGGCTTAGGCCCCTTGGCTTCAGATCGATCCCGCAGGTGGATGGCTGCTGCGTGGCAGGATGGAGCCCTTCGCATGGCTTCCTGAAGCAGCGCACCGAGGGGCAGCAGGCCCAGCGCCTCGCTGGACGCGGCCAGCCTTACCTCCGAGCTTCACCACGCGTCTGCTCTGCTGCAAACCCCGCCGACTGCCACCTCCCCTACCCTAATTTCCTGTCCTTACGCAGGAGGCACTCGGTGCCTGCCCAGCCGCTCACCGCGGCCCCGAGAACGCCAACGTGCCCGCCCCACGTCCCCGGGGCCGAGCCGGCTGTTCGTCCCCGCCGACACCCGGGGCTGGCTGCGCACAGCGGCCGAGGCGTCGCACAGCCCCCGCGCCCCTTCTCCTCAGCGCACCCCTCCCGGGCCCCCCGGCCTGCATCCGCCTTCCGCAGCCCAGGCCTGCGAGCGGCAGCCCCGGGCCGCGCCGGGCGCAGGAAGCGGCGGGCCCAGGCGCAGGCCCCGGG
>VXAL01006408.1:38407-51394 GCA_013399475.1 Chauna torquata
GATGGCGCTCAGAGCGCAGGGAGGCGGCGAGCGCTGCTGCCACGTCACATACGCTCCGAAAGGCTGGCTCGGGCTCTTCCGACAAGGGATGTCTAGTTTGCGAATGCCAGCAGCACCCAAAAAAGACACACATGACCCAGAAGCGGCTCGCGCACAAGCTCCGGGTACCTGGGCAAACCGCAGACTTCAGATGACTTCCAGGCAGCAGGCGGGGGCTCGTCTTTTGGGACTCGGGGCTGAGGTGCACGATGCTTTTCTGGCGCTTTCACTCCCTCGTGTTCATATCCCCAGCTCTAACTTCGCTGTGCCCAATTAACTCTTGTGTGGGTAGGCACTGCGATTCTCTGCGCCAGGGGACCAGAGGAGCACCACGAAACCCAGACTACAGCGCCTTACTGCAACACCAACATCTTTCTCCCTGAACTCCATCTCATTATCTGGCTCAGCAGCGGCCCTCTGTGGGGACGTACTGCCTTATGCCTATGGGACAGCCATATGTCCCTCTCCGCTCTGTGTATGGAGCGCTGCTGCAGCCACTGGAGTTGCCAGGACATTATGGATTTCTGACTTTTTGTCACAGCTTCTTCCGCAAGACTGTTTAAGAGGGAATCTCCTTGCGTGTTTCTGCGCCTCTTCCTTCAATTGCAGTTGCGAGTGGCAGGAGGGAAGCCTGCCGGGCCCAGAAGTTACTGGAAGGCCTGGAGCAGCTCACTGCATGCCACCCTCAAATAGCAACATCTGCTGCTGAAGGAAACCCATCACAGGCTGGTCTCCTCAGAGAAACAAGATGTTCCCCGGAGGATGAGGGTAAAGGGGTGGGGACAAGAGCTCACCTTTTCTCCCACGTTCACCAAGTACTGAGTCGTCCTGCGCATGGATGACAGCACATTCAGAGGATGCTAGGAGGCCTGTTTCAACCTGCCGCGCCTCCTGCCACCGCAGCACTGACCATCTGCATCCCCCCCACATCCCTCTTCCCCAATACGAGGATGTGGTACGGGCAGAGCAAAGTCTGCAGCAGCTGCTCAGTGCCTGCAACAAGTGGCAACTCACCTCCAAAGGACGTTTTTGGTAGTTGAGCAAAAAGGAGACAGAAGAAGGCGCCCAACACCCTGACGAACACTAACCTGCCCCTCTGCTTCCAGCATCCTGTACTTTGGCAGCATTACAACAGACCCTGGTTTCCTGACTTGTGAGAACAGCCGAAAAGGAAGCCGCCTAGAAAAGAGGCACCAATGTGCGATAGCAAGGGTGAAGGCTTGGGCAACACATAGTTTCCACAGCTTATCAAATTGGCAGCTTGTATCACCAGTCTGAGGGAGGACACAGAAACAGGACCAGAAGAAATATGAAACTCAGAGATAAACCTAACACTGAACAGGTTTGGGGTCTGTTTTTTTGGAACCTATGTTCATCAGTGTGAAAGCAAAGGTTGAGGAACTAGGAACCTTTCCATAATCACACCAGTCTGGGACTCTTGGGGAAGGGAGGAGGAAACTTCCAGCTCCTTAAACCACTCGAGCAAAGACTACGAAAAGGTTGGTCTTTGCTGGCACATTCACCCTCAGCTGAGCTGGGATTTTGTAAAGGATTTCTTCTAGCCCGTTCTTATATTGTTATCCCTCTTTTTCCTTCCTTGCAGAAACTGCAAGCCTTATTTGGAAAGTAACCCAAGCATGCTCCAAAGAGCGTGTGCTGTGACTTTATTTCCTGTTAAATATAACTCAAGATTTCTAAAACTGTACAAATAAGCACCCTTTTCGTACTCTGGGTGCTTATCCCACACACTGAAGTCATGGAACACCACAAAAGAACTGCCCCTGAAAATATCCACTTCAGCACATCCCTCACCAGTAGGCATGAGGGAAGAGGTGGGGAAAACAGGATAAGGAAGTACTTTGGATATTAAAAAAAAAAGGAAAAAAAGACAGTGGAAGAGGATTCAGGACACAGGGCACTTGTATGCCAGAGAGTACTTGGGTTCTCAGCCAAAGAAAGCAAGATATGCCACTCAGCTCTGAAGCTATCACTATGGCCTGCCATGCGATCTTCCAATAGAACATCTTTTATTTCTACAGGAAAACCTTTATTACATTAAAGCTAAGGGTCAAATTATATAGATCTTTCTGTCAAGAGAATGAGAAAAAAATCATCATAAAAAGTGACCAAAAGTGAGTCCACATTATGTGCCTCAGTGACTTTCAGACCAGATTTTATTTGCCACAAGGAGGGAAACTTCCAGAGATGTTCAAGTCGGGCACCTCTTTTCCTCATTCATACATCATTGTCAGTCAGAAATGATTCTGTGGGCCAGATTCTGCCCTCAGCTGTACCTAAAGCAATCTCACAGTCTTCAGAGGTCCACTGTAAATACCCGAGTAGAGAATTCCTGGCAAGAAAAGTCTACCTGAGCCCATACGCTAATCCCAGCTCCAATCACTTAGTTATGTTGTGATCAAGGGAGAGCGGTGCAAGGAAGATGAGCGACTGCATGCGTGTCTCATGTAACCTAGGTGGTATAAATAAGGGGTCCCAGGGGAGTGCAGCACCATTTGCCTTTCTCCTGGTAAATCCATGTTGCTTATAGAGGGCGATTCTCTTCTTGCACAAGCAGAAGAGCTGAGCAGACGTTGAAGGAAGGTGACTAACCTCCGCAGGCCTCTCAGGCCAAAATGGTTATTTAAAAGACTTATTTCCTGGGCACTCTGACAATCAAATTATGCAACCATCAGCTAACAAACAATATATATGCTGCCTTTCCTAGACTATCACAAGGCACTCTATAAAAAGGGGAGAAGCAAAACAGATTTTTTTTGGAAGAAGAACAGGAGCAACTTACTGGTGTAGACAGAGTTCTAATGTGAACTAGTAGCTTGAAGCTCTGACCACTGAGAGAGAAAAAGCTGTGAGTTAAGGGGGAATCTTTTACACTGGAACACTGCGAGGGAGCTAGATTTTAGTGGTTAATGCTGACAAACCAGTCAAGAGACTTGAGCTCCACTCTTAGTTTTGCTACCAATCTGCTGCACTGACTGGCGAAATTCTCTCAGTTGCCCTGGTTGTACACAGCAGTCTTGATTTACTCTGTGGACTTAGTATTTCATTTCAGGTGGTTCAGAACACTGTGATCCTTGGATGGCAGGTGCTATGACAAAACAAATGCCATTTCAGAGACGAGGAAGAAAGTCAATGGACAGTTTCATAAAATCAATCCAAATCAAAGCAAAAGGTCAAAGGCACTACTTCCACTTACACTGGGAGAGAAGTCCAATGATTTAACAAAGAAATAATACACTCAGACCAAGCATGACTGAGGTGAATTTCCCACCTGTATTTCAGGTGGTTATAGGCAAATTTAGCAATTGACAAGTTTGTCAAAATAGAGGCAAAGTTCAGGTCTTCTGCCTTGGAGATCCAAAAAAAAGAATACTTTTTAAACATGAGGGACAAAGTGAAATTAAGTATCTTCCTGTGTTGCTTTACAGCTTTACAGTAAAGCAAAACACTGGCTTGCCTGGGAAAAGAATCAGAAAACAAGTTCCTCGATATACAGCCCAGAGAGTGGTAACAGCACAGAGTAGCAGAAGAGAAAAATCACAGAAATTCAGAACATCCAACATCAGCTGGAGCTCTGGGTCTCTGCTGTGTAGTCCAGCCTCCTGCTCCAAGCAGGGGCACACTGCGGCGTCCAGGGCTTTACTCAGTCACATCTTGAAAGCCTCCAAAGCTGCACAAGCTTTCTGGGCAAACTGTTCCAATGCCTGACTGTCCTAATGGTGAAAAAGGCTTATTTTCTGTCAGAACCTCTCATTTCAATTTTGGCTGCTTATGCTGATCTGAACATGCCTTTTCATTTAAGAAGTTACCATACTGTGCGCTCATCTTTCACAGGTGCCTTCAGAGAGGTGCTGCGACACTGTTGTTCTCTGTTCAACGTGCACTAAAGAAAAAAAATCTTCCACCAATAATTAGCTGAGAGCTACTTCCCAAAGCCCATTTGGACACTTGTGGTTTCCTCGCGGTTTTTAAGAAGCGCCTGGACAAGGTGCTACAAGATATGGTTTAGTAGCTTAGTGGGTAGTATTGGTTGTAGGATGACGGTTGGACTAGATGGTCTTGAAGGTCCTTTCCAACCTTGTGTTTCTGTGATTCTGTGAAATATCACAGTCAGCCAAGAAGGGAAGATTGCGGAGATACTGCATGCTTTGTTCTGCAGAATTTCCATTCTATTCTTCAAAAGGAAACTTTCACTTTACCCTCCTTTGGCTACTGGGTTGGAGTTCTTTTGGTTACCTTTTTACAGTCCCTCAATCCTTCTCCTTTGGCAATTTTAATACAAAATGAACACGTGGCAATTTTATTTTTTATTTTATGTTTTTAAGAGCTGTTGCCAGAAGCTCTCATGCACTACATATCGCATAGCTTGGAAAGGCAAGGGACTTGCAGGGCCTGAACGTACTCTTTTTTGCATTACCCGTCATGTAATTAGACGATTCAACGTTGACAGTGTCCCTTAGCTTAAACATGCCAGTGTGCTCCCTGATACACTCCCACAGGTACTCTTAAGCTGCTGTTTTGCAGGCCAGAATTTGAGGACCTCCTTACAGTAGTTTATAAAGATGACAACCACTTCTTTTCCCAGAGACATAATTAGGTAAGTAGGTACAGCAAGTGAAAGAAAATTAAGAAAAATGGCAAACTAATCAAGACAATTTTTTAAATGTTGCTTAGCTCCTTTGATTCTAGATGTTATACAGAAAAACCTAAGCACAGTTATTCCTGGCCCCTCGAAAGATTTTAAAGATTCCTCAGTTACTAATGTTTATTGGATAATGGAGACTTAAGGGAATGCTGGGGCTCCATTTTTATAAACTTTCTATGTGCTCTGGTATGTTTTTCCTGAGTTCCAGTTCCCCAAGTCACATGACTTCACAAGCAACTCCTATGTTGCAGATGTTTTTTTTCTTTATTTCTATCTTCAGGTTACAATAAGCAGTTTGAAAATACAACCCATAAAAGCTAGCACTTTTGTGACAAGCAAAAACCTCAGAAGAACTAATAAAAGTAAACAAACTTGGGGGGAGGCTAGTGATTTGTTTGGAGAGGGAAGGAACTTAAAATTACCAAAAAAAATCTTCAGTTTGGCAGCAATTCCTACGAAAAGGCAATAAAGTAAATACCTGATTCCAACCACCACTTTTTAAAAGCCATGATAGGACCCTAGCTATTTAAGCATAACTTCCCTTTGTCCTATTCATAGCACATACAACAGGGGCTCAACATATCCACAGACAAGCACTAATTCCTAATCTCTACTAGGCCAAGCAAAAGGCTCTTCATGTGTTAGAGAGAATTACATCACGGTGATCTAAACTGACAGTAAAAAAAAAAACAGTCTTCTCTTCCAAATCTGCAAGGCCACTCTAAGCCTGCTATGAAAGAAGAGAGAGATAGCAGGAACTCTGAGTAAAGCTATTTCCACTAATTGTTGCAAATAATGTTATTTTATGCTTAAAACACCTTTTGATAACTGAATCATTTCCAGTCCCACCCTACTCATCTTTGGGTTCGAACTTGAAGGGTACGTGTGCGATTTGTTTGCTGTGACACTTCACACTGCACACTCCTCCACCCACGCGTTGCTATCGTCTCTTCTGGATGAGCAGAGCAGTGCCCTGAGCAGCGTGAGGTTGAAAATAAAACAGGGGGTTTAAATTTCTTCAGTTTCCAAGAACTTCTAACCTTCTCTAAATGTTAGCTGTTGGATCTCATTTTAGCCATCACTCCGCCACAATCAGCGCCATCAATTCAATATTTTAATTTCATGAAACCATTTATAAAAGCTGGCATGGAACTTAAGTTTCCTCGATGCTACTTAACCAGCTCTACTTTCAAGCAGAGTCACATATTTACAAACGAGCGATTCTCCAGAGATTTCAAGGGTCCCTGTAAGACCAGGCACCTAAATCCCAGCAGGCTGCAGCAAGTGCTAAGGCATTAATTTTGAAAACACAAGCATATACAATAACAGACCAACCATAACATATCCCATCATTTCTCTCACACCCCACCTGCTCTCTGAGTTGTTCTCAGCTTTCCTTTCAACTGCTCCGACACAGGTTTACATTCCCCTTTATCACTTGAACAGAGATAACAGCAAACTTACTTTCTGCTGTGCAATGGAAACAGCCAGGGCCTGGCTTGCGCAGAACAGAGGGAAGGGCAGGGGAGGTCAGACAGCCCACGTTGTCTCCAGCACCCACTGGAGAGATGCAAACACCCGGCTCCCCACCAAGGCTGCAGCTGGGGCAAGCAGCGACAGCCCCGTTTCGGTAGCCCCTGGCCTCTCACCCCACTGGGGCTCTTCTCTGGCTTTGCACCATCCCTTCCAGCGGGAGCATCTTCCTTGTGACAGCTCTGACCCCTTTCTCCCTTCCATTTTCCTGACCCAACCTGCGTATCCACCCCATGCCCGATGCCTCTGTTCCAGCCCCAGGCTTTGTTTGTCACTCACGTTTGGCAGACATCCTACTCCCTTAATTCACAGTACCAGAAATGCAGGGACACACAGAAGCACGATACCAGAAACAACAGGAAGAGAACCAGCAAGCAGTCTTACTGTAGGTGGCGACACCTGCATCAAACAACGGATGTCAAGGTGTTCAGCGCTCCTCTGAAAGAGGCCTTCAGTGATTTTTCAGACAAACCACAGCAAAACATTTGAAAAAACAGTCAACCAAAACCAGCTGATGTGGGGAAAAGGGAAAGAGGAGTAACGCCCCTGCTACATGCCAATACCCTAAATGAAGCCTGACATCTGAATGATGCAAGGTTATTTCAGTTATCCAGTCCCTGATGAAAAATATGCCAGAGGTTAGCTTCATGGAATCTAGCCATACCTGCTTCATAGTTACTAGGAGATATGACACCAGTGACCTTCCTTTAAGACCTGAGTCCTGATACGTACCTCATCACCCAGCCTGTGCGTGGGTCTGACAGCTCTTTTGCAGGCTTTGACAGAGACCACCACCAAGCAATAATCAATCAGCTTAACACGAGGAAAAGGCTGGGTCCTGCCACCTCCAAGCTGAACAGTAATGGGCAAAATACTACAATGTTCCAAGTCTTTCCTTGCTGAAATCAAGTTAGTTGCTGGGGTATCGGATCACCAAGCACATAACCACAGCCCGCCAGTATCAATTGCCATGATACCAGCACTCACTTCCAGAAATTCTCATTCACAGATATTTCTTGCCCAGACAAAAGGCATGCTGTATACATGTTATAGGCACGAATGCTTTTCACCAGAATCACCCAGACTTATGACATGTGTTCATATGCAAGACACTTGAGGAGTTCTGTTTGGTTGCCCCCCACCCCCCATTAACACTAAACACATCCATCAGCTCCATCCCCAAATATTTCCCAAATGGTTCTTTCCCACCAGTGCAAAATCTTTAGAAAAGACAACAAAACTGCTGCTGGAAAACAGTTCCAGACACTGCTGCTGAGTGTAACAGAATCTTGTACTACTTCCATTTTGCGTCAACAAATAAATCCATTTTACTTTACAATTAAATTAAACGGCGTCGTTTAAGGAGGTTGCATGAATATTACTGTGCTGTTCAATCCTCCCAAAGGCAAAGTTTTTCCTGTGAATCACCATTTCTTGGTATCTTACAGCCACTGAACCAATCTCCTCCCTTTTTCCAATGCCATTTTTCCATTGAAGTTAAAGTCATTATGATTTCCTCCAACCACTCCCGTTTGTGGTCCATCTTTTTCTCAGGTTTCTCCCCGTTTCTTCTGCCAGCTGCTTCACAAGCACCTCTTTTGTGACTCTAGCTGGACGTAGCTCCTTGCCTCAGCCGCTGCCACTCACAGAAGAGCAGCGTGCTCCCGCCGCTGCCTCAGCAATGCAGCCAGCTCTTGTGGTACGGGGCTGTGGCCGTGGTCGGTCCCTGGCTGTTGGGCCAGGACAGCTCTGCTCAGTGACCTGCTCGCCCTGCCGAGAGCGTTCCCACCTGGCCACGGGTTTGCACGCTGCTCCTGTGGGGCAGAGGTTTCTTCCCAAGCCCAACTGTTGCCAGACATGCAACAAAAGAGACTCAATCCTACCCCACTTAGGCAAGAGCTCTGCTGCAACCATAAGCCTAATGACAAGTTCTTCTTCCCTCCCCCTCGCCTCATCTAAATACCATTACCACTTTGCATTATTTAAAATAGTAAGCAGAAATCCAACCATCTTTCTTATACAAAGGCGTACATCAGTGCACATCCCCTGCCTTCTTTGCAGAAGCTACCTACTTAACCCTTCCTGAAACACACGGACACAAAAAGTTTCAGTACACCTAGTTTAACCCAAATGGTCTTTCAGTTAGCTGAAGTCAAGAAATCAGCACTGCAAGGCACAAACGTATCCAAATTAAATACATGCGAATATAATCTGCCAATATATTGCAAATTATTGGTAGATATCTTCAAGGCTTGAAAGATCTACCAGATGCAAGAATCAACAAAGTCAAACCAGTTGCAAGAGATGAGCGATGTCTACCAGCGAGTTCAAAGAAAAGGATGCGTATAATATGATAGTGGCTAGAAAGAATACTCTTTTCTGTGTGGTTGCTGGGAAAATACCAGAGCCTGTGTAGTGTGAAACACCAAAGATCACCTACATGAAGGAAAAAAGAACCACTTCATCTTAATCACACGTAAGTTTCTTATGAGACAAAATAAACCCAGAACACTCATCACAGCCTGACTACTTTTCCTTGTTAGAACTAAAACCTTAAACACATAAATCTTCCAGCAAGCCAGAGACTTCTATACACATAAAATATTCTAAATAAAGAAGTTTTTTCCCCACTTTGGCCAGAACTTTTCCTCCTTGTTTATTGATACATACCTTTTCAACCTGACTCCCTTCATAATGTGAAATTCTCTTCCACTGAAGTCACACCATGAGCACTAGGGGCAATGCTAGCTCATGGAAGGAAGATGGGGGAAAAAGCTCATTAGAATTATGAAGCATGCAGGATTTTTCCATTTAAGATGGTAACGTAACTCACCAGATTTTAACAGCAGATTTTTAGGACGTAAACAGTCCTGCTTTCAAAGCTAAAGGACAGCGAAATAAAGCCACAAGCTGATTTCTCTCAGGTCTAAGTCCAATCCAGGGTAAGCGTGTAACCCAAAATTATTCTTCTAAAACCAGGAATTTCCAAAATGAAAAGGGCTCTTGAAACAAAACCCACATTTGGGACACTGCACTCTTGCCTTAATCACCAGCCTAGCACGAGTTCCCCAGGTTATGAGAACAGCTCCGGGTGTCTCCCCAGCTCCTCCGCAGTCCCTCCCAACAGGCCCTACCAGCCAGGACCATGCCTTCCACTCCCCACAGAGACTCGCTGCCCACAAGAAATATCACCGTCTCCACTCCGTGGGCTCCACTGGAACAGCTTCGAGACCAAAACCCCAGAAAAACCGATACGCAAAACAAAAAGCCAGCAACTGACACCACCACACTACACAACACAACCTAATGCTCTCTTCTTTCAAGGTTAGGGTAATTAAAAAGAGGAATGGGGGCCTAATGCTGCAGCTGGGTTTTTGTTTCCTGTCTCTTCTTTATCTGTTTTGGGATTTTAATACAATCAACACCTACTTAATTCTTGCATAGACCCACATTGCAAAAGTTTTACAGGCTCCGGGCCTCTCAGTAACAAGCTCTTGGACAAGTTAGACTTGTTATACCCTGGGTGAACATGCCTTCCTCAGCCCACTTTAAAAAAACCTGTTGCAACTTCTTCAGCGGTGCACGTCTTTGTAACATCATGAGCATTTCCATAAGGGTAACGTCCAGAGGGCAGGCTACCCTGCTCTCAACAGCGTGGGGTCCGTGGGGTGCTAAAAGGCTGGTATTTCTCACTGCGGTGTCTTGCCAGACTACCCTTGGTGCCTGCTCCGAGTGAGACTGATGGATCTGTAACTTCTCTTTCTGGCTGCAAGGAAAGCGCAAAGGCAGTTTCCAGACCCTGCCTTTACTGCTTGCCAGCTTCTAAGCATGGGGACGCTTGCTAGAGTCTTGCTGTTTTACTTTAAGGCTCATTTTACAAGCTCTGCACAGTACAGGCCTGAGTATTTCCTTCTGTAGATTCCCAAATCCAAACAGAAAGTTCAGGCATTGCTGAATGGCTTTTTAAAACACAAACAGCGTTTTCGTGTAAGTCTTATACTCTCCAGAAACCGACGGCTCAAACTCTCAGATTCCCTCCCAGTCTGGTGACTGCACTTTTCAGCTACACCGCCTCCAGTTTGAACACCGTGGCCTGGTCTCGGTGCCACTGCTGACTACTGTAACCACTTCACCGGTAGTACCTGGGTGAACCCCCAAATACAGCACTACAATCCTAAGTGCACCTGCACGAGCTTAACACGCTTCTGTGTTCAAAGGGAAGAGTGTTTTGGGAAAGGTGGTATCAGCTGAAATATTGTAATAGATACAGTATCATGATTTAATTTGTAAAGGTGGGAATTGCACAGGATGGCTTGAGATGGCTCTCCACATCAAGAACAGCTACAAAATCAAAGGTTACAGCTCTCTCTTCTGTCCAACCATGCTGTCTCCAGTAGCAGCTTAATGCGAATTGAAAAGAGACGACTAGCTACTTGTCTAAGAACTGCCCTTATCCCACCAAAAATAAGTTACTGTTGTTACCATTATGCTACATAAACTCACTCAAATTCCAGATCAAGAGGAAATCTCTTCCCACCCCCCATCATCCCAGTCTAGAGAAGACCAATGAAAAAGTGGAGAACATAATAATCTTTAACAGATAAGAAACAGCATCACAATATTTTCACCATTTCAGGCAGAACTGAGGCAGAGGGGAAGAAGGCAGCAAGAAATCAGCTTAACTTGCAACGAAGAATGAGACAGGAGTATGTGTTGCACTATCAGGAGCAAAACACTGGAACAATTTAGACAAGACAAACATGGAGCAATCCTCCTTAACTGCTTCTTAGAAAACATAGAGTAGAGTGCCTTTTGAGAATGATCTAGGCTTACTATATCTTTCTGCAGTGGCAACGCTCAGACTAGATAGTCGCAATGCCTCTTCCAGCCCTACCTTTACAGGCCTCCAAATATTGTTACCTCCGTGTCCAGTGAGAGCTTTGCTTGTGCCTGTCATTCTGATCCGTGAAAAACTATACCACTGTGGGCTGGTCTGGAATGAAAAGTTGTTTTTTTTTTTTTGTGGATTGAGTATGTGGGTGGCCCTGCCTTTAATATGGGCTGTGCTACATCAAAATCCATGTACAAATGGGAAGATTGTTGCTTCTAACAGCTTAAATCTAAACAAAGGGCTGGAGATACAGGGCTTTGAAAGACACACAGCCACAAATTATGTTACTGTTTCTTTTCCTGCCCTTCTTCTAATGTATATTCCTGTACCAGATGGAGGGATATCCAATTCACCTACAAAACTATGCCTAGACCACCAGTTTTCAGTCTGGATTGGAGGGGGAAAAAAAAAGCTATTACACTATCCGTGAAACTGTTTTTTAACTGACACAAATTTTGCAGCATTCTGACAGCAACAGTATGGGAAATGGAGACTGTAATCCATTGGGCTGCTGCTTCACTTGCCTTTCTAAACAGTAAATTCGCAATAAAGCAACACAGCACACATCAGCGCGCAGATTTTTCCTCTCATTATACAACAGTACAGGAAAAGAAATGACTCCCTCAAAATCCTTGGGACTGTGAATGTCTCTAAATTTTACTTCCCAGCCACAGCACTGTGAATTTGCATGCAAGCTCTAAACTAGAGCTGTAAATTCAAGGGCCTTGCTCATCTCATCACTTATGAGCAAGCTGCTGCTGCTATTACTAACATTCCCAGCATGACCTGCTCTCTTGCTTGTCTTTCAGAAGAAGGAATTGCTTTGCCGTTGGGAATCTCTCCTCCTGCTGTTTGAGGAAGGCCAGCATGCAAAGAGCTACTTACCAAGAGGCAAGCCATTTTAGCACTGGCCGAGTTGGACCCAAGGACTGTGAACTCCCTGCTCTTAACCCTCCCCAGTTCTGCTTGATTGCTGGATCACCCTGTTCTATAAATAGCCTGCAATAAAGCCTTCCTACAGCGGTAGACAGGAATTCTGCAGAGGTAGGGCTTCTCTTCCGCCACACAGAGGGGCTTGGCTCTACCCGAAGAGCCACAGGTGAGGCAGAAACCCTTCTCTGGCACAGCCCGTGACCAGAGCCTCAGTTTTTGGACCCACCACCAGCGCAAGAGCAGGAGGAGACCAGGACTCTAAAAGCTCAAGCTTGAGCGGCCTAAGCGCGCTGGGGTGTAGGCCAGGAGGGGCCACCACGCCAAGCGGGGGGGAGGTGACCGCACCCGCGTGCTCCGCGCTGGAGGCGTGAGGCCTGCCCAGCCCCGGGAGGGGAAGCGGGCCATGACTCATGCTTTCTCCCCTCCCGCCGGAGCGCTCCGCGCCGCCAACGCGGCGGGGGAGGCCGCTGACGGGGGGGCGGCCCCTCCGCGCAGCCCCCGCAGCCCCGTCTCGATGGTACTGGGGGGTGTGGAAGGGGGCAGCCGGCGGCACGTGGCCCACCCCGCGCCAATGGGAAAGGCCGAGACCATAGAGCAGAGCCGGGCGCTCGCTAGACATTCTTCCTCGGCGCCCGTCTCTCTGCTGCCGCCATCTTGTCGGAGGCAGCGCAGCCCGCCCGGCCGCAGAGCCGGGCCCGCTGCCTCGCCCCTCTTGCCCGCAGCGCCCCCCACCCCCGCCGCCCTCCCGGTGCCACCGAGCGCCGGAGCTGGCTTTACCTCTAGTAGGCCCGCAGCGAAGCCTATGCTGGGTACGAGGCCGAGGGCCCGTCCGCCATCTTGGTGAAGAAGAGGGACTCGCGTGACCTACCAGCACACGGGCAGTCCCTCCCCCACGTACCCTTGGCCGGCCGGTTGCTATGGGAACGGG
>VXAL01006408.1:57862-73332 GCA_013399475.1 Chauna torquata
GGGATCAAGGAGGCCTTAATTTTTTCTTTAATTTTTTTTTTTTTTTAAATTCTCAAAAAAGAATTTGTTTGAATTCAAGTACTGAACAGTTCGAGTTGCTGATCTTTTTTATGCTGTGGACATTTTTTCTGATTGTTTGATCTTTAGCTAATTAGTTGGCCTTTGAACTTTTTCTGGAGCTTCTGACTAAGCCATTGGAAAAACATATTTATGGTACACTTTGGTAATCCCCAATTCCATTGGTGAAAAAATTTCTTTGTTTATTCAGCAGCCATATCATATTCTTCTTCCCTCAGTTTTTTTGCCCTATTAGCATAAAAAGCAGGAATAAATCATACTTCATGACGGCTGGCTGTGCAAAGCTCTACAATGCCTTTTTCATTGTTTAAATTGATTATNGCTATCTGGACTGACAGTGTCTCGATTAATGTTTTTCTTCTTCACGTTGTTTCTTCCACTATTGTTTGTCATGATTTTTGAAAATATGAGCTGGGATTTATAACAATTTGGCTGCCTGTCTGTGTTTCTTCCAAAGAAATTGTAACCACTTGTTAATTAACAATTTCATGTTCTCATTATTAAGCTATGACTTCATCAAAACAGTTGTTTCACTGGAGTGTCACTCAACTCTAACTGCTGTGGCCAGTAGTTAGAATAGCTTCTGTTTTCATTAAACCTTGACAGAGGCAGTGAAAACTGATTTGTTTTAGATGTAATATATACCCAGACTGAAAACATGGTTTCACTGGTTGAAATCATAATTTTCTTGGTTTGGCTGAAATGATGCCATGTAAGTGTTGAATTACTCTGGCTGCATGTCTCTTTCACTGGTGAAGGCAGCACTGGTAAAATCTGATCTTGAGAGATGCCTTCTATAAGGCATCCAAAAATGGCAGCTCCTAGTCAAATCTTTATTTTAAAAAAAAATTCCGTGTCTTTTTTCTTTTGTTCAGATATTTTTGGCAGACTGCTGTTACAGAACAGTCTTTGCTGCTTAGAGGGATCAAGGAGCCCTCAATTTTTACTTCAATTTTTTTTTTTTTTAAATTCTCAAAAAAGAATTTGTTTGAATTCAAGTACTGAACAGTTCGAGTTGCTGATCTTTTTTATGCTGTGGACATTTTTTCTGATTGTTTGATTTTTAGCTAATTAGTTGGCCTTTGAACTTTTTCTGGAGCTTCTGACTAAGCCATTGGAAAAACATATTTATGGTACACTTTGGTAATCCCCAATTCCATTGGTGAAAAAATTTCTTTGTTTATTCAGCAGCCATATCTGGAAAAACATATTTATGGTACACTTTGGTAATCCCCAATTCCATTGGTGAAAAAATTTCTTTGTTTATTCAGCAGCCATATCATATTCTTCTTCCCTCAGTTTTTTTGCCCTATTAGCATAAAAAGCAGGAATAAATCATACTTCATGACGGCTGGCTGTGCAAAGCTCTACAATGCCTTTTTCATTGTTTAAATTGATTATATGGCCTAGACAGGACCTAGCTTCTCAGTGTATGATCTTTTATATTCTGGAGTGCTAGCAGAAAAGCTTGCCTTAAAAAAAATCAGGAGACGTGAAATGGGAAATCATAAGTCTAATTTTAAATTGATCAGAACTCTACTCGCCTAGCAGGTTTAATTACAAATCATCAGTGAAAGCTCTGGGAAAGTGTATTATAAAGCCCAGATGTATAAATTGTTATTCAACATTATTGTGCAAATTTTTTCCAATACAAAATTGTAAGCTGTAAATCTTTAAATGGCAATTAAAAGACTTACATTTGACATGAAAAATGTATGCTCAGATGATACTTTCTGATTACAGTTGAGATTAATTATGCAAATATATTGAGTTTATCTGTATGTTGAATCGCAGGTGAATCTGGATTGGGAAAATCTACGTTAATAAACAGCCTCTTCTTGACAGATCTTTACCCAGAAAGGATAATCCCAGGAGCTGCTGGTAAACACACTTTTGTTCTAGTTTCTCTGTTCTTGACAATTTTGAAGTTGAATGCTTTTGTCTTTGCATTTTAGTAACAGCCAGTTGTTGTTTCTAGCTGTAATAATTTCCAATTTATTTCCTGATACTTGAACTACCAGATAGAATTGGTTCCCTCAGTACCCGATCTTTGTGGTTTAGTCCTTGGGTGTGCTGAAGAGTCACATTGGCACCTACAAGCCGATCCCTTCTTTTACTTAAAATATGTCATCGTGTCGCATTAAGATAAATAATCAACAAAAATGTTCAGTACTTAATCTATTGCAGTTCTAAACATGCCCATTTTTTATGTTTGCTTGGGCTTGCAATTTGATTCCTTTGCTCTGGGTAGATATTCAGAGAATGTGCACTTCACTTTCTTTTCATCTTCAGCCACTTGTCCCTTTTTTATTCTATTAAACAAGGCATACAATAATCCAACAACAGAGAATATTGTAAGAAAATAGAGGAAGATACTATTTCTTCCTCTTTGCTACATGTTGAATGACTTGCTTTAATAACTTATCATGTTGGCTGAAAACTACTTATCACTTTCAACCTTAGGAAAAAAGTCTGTTATGTATAACTTAGTGTTGTTCTCCAAATTGCTCAGTACTTAGATTTTTTTTTTTTCTCAGTCTCTTTTGCCGCAGTTTCTACACAAGATTTGAGAAAAGTAAGAAATCTCAAAGAATTTTCTACCCTGCCAATTAATCTTTTGATAGTATCTCAAAATGACCTAGTCTTGTAAGTTCTATTCTGAAAGATCAAGTTTGTTGTCTTTTAGAGAAGATTGAACGCACTGTGCAGATTGAAGCCTCAACAGTTGAAATAGAAGAGAGGGGTGTGAAGCTACGTCTGACAGTTGTAGATACACCAGGATATGGGGATGCTATCAATTGCCGAGATTGGTATGTACACAGAGTATATATTGATCTACATATGAGGACTGACATCTGTTTCATATTTGTCTTAGGGGGTGGTGGTGGAAATAACTGAATGAAGTGGAGCTATACTAACAATGCTTTGCAGTTCAAAGTAGGATAGCCCAAGTGACAACCCTAGCTCTTCTATTACTTCCATTTTAATCTTCCATTTCAAGGGTGATTCAAAGTGATTACACTGTTAAGTCATTATCTTCCTTTTTTTGGTGTACTACGTTAGGTGCTGAATTTGAGGTGTGAATTTTGGACAGATGAGTGGGTTTTCTAATTTTGAGGAAGCTTGATGTAATTTTAGGTATGATTCAAGTTTAAAAATGTTTTCAGTTGTTATATGTTCCTTCAGATACATATAAAGAGGCATCAGTAACTTCCACACGGCTTGAAATAAATGTTGTGACATGGATATGTTGATTTTTTTTTTTACTTTTATTTTTTTATTTTTTACTTAGTTAACTTTCTTAAGTTTGCAAGGGTTTTAAGTGGGTCGTGTACTTGACTTTTTATATTCAGAAAGCAGTGGAACTGCTGGGACACTGAATTAAACAAAGCTCTGAGAAAGTAATTTGTCTAGCCTTTGATGCAAATAAAAATCTACCTTTAGATCTTGTACACATTCATTTGAGCATTCTCAGACTCCGTGCTTCATTTTTTCAAGTGCATTTTCTTCATCTTAGGGTTTCAGGTTTTCTGAAATTTTGCGTTCTAATACGCACTGAGAAAATAATTTTGAGATCGATGGCTTCAGCCATATCCTCGGCTGCACTTTAGCCTACCTTCTGTCAAGAGCTTGCTGGTCTATCTCAGCCGTTCTGACTACAGCATCCTGCTGCCCTTACTTTCTGCTCCCTGCTGCCCTGGTTCTCCCATAAGTAAAGTTTTATTTGGTATCGTGCTTCACTTCTAATGTTGGTTCTCCACCTTAACTGGGAATCAGAACGTCTTGTGCTACTATTTGGAGATACTCTTTTTATTTTATTCTTCCATTCAGTAATAAGCTGGTATTCCTGTCTACTTAGCCCGTGGTGTTTATCATTGGCAAGCATGCAATAGGAGGAGTATAGCTGTTGGCTCAAACTGAACAGATTTGTGTGTAAGGTGAAGTGGTTCAGAGAGACGCAACTCGGAGCAATATGATGCAAGATTCCAGCATTTCTGCATCTCTGTTGCAGCTGTTGGCTGAGTTTGCTGTTGCATCAGCATCAATAATTTGATGTTTGAAATCAATTTAGAACAAGAAGCTTAGATTATCTTGAGCATGTGTAGTTAGTGCTAGTCACGAGATGAATACTAACCCAAGAGCAATTTGCTTAGACGTTAAGATGTGTGTTATGTGTTTATGTATGCGTATTTTATCTGAATATATAAACGTATATATTTATTATGCATAGTAGTAACTGTTGTTTGTTATTTTGGAGTTCAATTAAAATGCTAAGACACGTGTTTAAGATACAGTCTTAAGGTGTCAGTAAATTACTTTTGTCCATCAAGAGGCTGGTTCATCAGCAGGATGTCTTGTTATTTTAATGTAACCTTTGAAAGATCACTGACATTATTGACCATTTGGGAATGAGCATGGTTTCTTAAAGCTCCATTTGTTTTACAGTTTTAAGACCATAATCTCCTACATTGATGAGCAGTTTGAGCGATATCTGCATGATGAGAGTGGTTTGAACAGAAGGCATATCATAGATAACCGTGTTCATTGCTGCTTCTATTTCATTTCACCATTTGGTCATGGGTAAGTATTTCTCTGTCATTTTATTTTTGAAATGATTTTACTTCAGGGAGTTGGTTTTGCACCTGTTGATTTAAGTTTTCAGAATCAGATTGCCATTCCTTAAGGAAATATAAGAACTGCTGGCATTAATGGGCGCGTTCTTTCTCTGTGTAAGGAGAGAGATTTAGATTTAGAACAGTTCACTTGGAAGGGACCTAAAAGATCATCGAGTCCAACTGCCCGACCAGTTTAGGGCTAACCAAAAGTTAAAGCATATTAATGAGAGCGTTATCCAAATGCCTCCTGAACACTGACAGGCACGGGACATCAAACACCTCGCTAAGAAGCCTGTTCCAGTGTTTGACCACCCTCATGGTAAAGAGATTTTTCCTAATACCTAGTCTGAACGTCCGCTGGTGCAGCTTTGTGGCATTCCTGCAATTCCTATCATTGGTTACCAGGGAGAAGAGACCGGCACCTCCCTCTCCATTTCCCCTCCTCAGGAGTTGTAGAGAGCAATGAGGTCACCTCTCAGCCTTCTTTTCTCCGGACTAGACAACCCAAGTGTACTCAGCCTCTCCTCACAGGACATGCTTTCCAGCCATTTTACCAGCTTTGTTGCCTCCTCTGGTCACATTAATATCCTATTAATAATCCTTTTTATATTGTGGAGCCCAGAACTGCACACAATATTCAAGGTGGGGCTGCACCAACACTAAATGTAGTGGTAGAATCACCTCTTTTGACCAGCTGGCTGTGCTGTGTTCGATGCACCCCAAAATGTGGTTTGCCCTCTTGGCTGTCAGGGCACGCTGCTGGCTCACGTTGAGCCTGCTGTCACCAGAACCTACAGATCCCTTTCTGCCGAGCAGCTCTCCAGCCACTCGTCTCCCGTTCTGTACCTGTGTCTGGCACTACTCCGTTCCAGTTGCAGAGCCTGGCATTTACATTTGTTGAATTTCATGCTATTGCTGATTGTCCAGTGCTCAAATTGGATAGATCCCACTGCAAGGCCTCTCATCCCTCGAGAGTCAACAGCACCTCCTAGTTTAGTATTGTCAGCAAACTTGACAAATCCAGAAGCAAACTTCTGGTTTCAATTCCTGTATCCAGATCATTGTTAAAAATGTTGAACAGAACTGGCCCTAGAATTGAGCCCTGGGGAATACTGCTGGTGACTGGCCAGCTGGATGTAGCCCTTTCCACTACAACCCTTTGAGCTCTACTGTTCAGCCAGTTCCTTACCCAGTGTAGCGTGAACCTGTTTATCTCGCAGTTGGACAATCTGTCTAGAAGGACACTGTGAGGGACAATAGCAGCAGCCTTACTAAAATCTAGAAAGATTACATCCACCACCTTCTGTTCATACACTAAGTGGGTGACATTATCGTAGAAGGAGATCAGATTACTAAGGCAGGACCTTCCCTTCGTGAACCCATGTTAACTATGTGTGGTAATAGCTTTGTTCCTTAAATGCCTTTCAGTATCCCCCAGAACAATCTTCTGCATAACGTTTCCAGGTACTGAGGTTAGACTACCAGGTCTATAGTTTCCTGGGTCTCCTCTTGTGCCCTTCTTGTAGATGGGTATAATGTTGGCTAGCTTCTGGTCAGCAGGGACCTCCCCAGACTCTCAAGACCTTTGGTAAATTGTTGGGAGGGGTCCGACTATAACATCCACTAGCTCCTTCAGTACTCTGTCTAGCCCGTGGACTTAGGAACATTCAACTGATATGACCTGTCCCTTACATTTTCAGTGGCCACTCGGTGGAAAGTCACTGCTCCCCAAGTCATGGTCCTATAATTCAGAGGACCAGGCAGCCCAAGACCTATCATTAGTATTAAAAACTGAGGCACAAAAGGCATTAAATGCCTCTGCCTTTTCCTCATCCTTACTTGTTAGGTGACCATCTTCATCAAGTATCAGTCCAATGTTTTCCTTAGACCTCCTCTTGCTGTTGACATACTCAAACAAACAAAATAAAACAAAACCCTTTTTTGTTGTCTAATCAATGTTGATGTGAAGATATTTGGTCATTTGGATTAAAAATAAACTTTTTCCACATTTTAATTTTAGCCTTAAGCCTTTGGATGTTGAATTTATGAAGGCCATACACAACAAAGTAAATATTGTACCAGTGATTGCAAAAGCTGATACACTTTCTCTGAGAGAGCGAGAAAGACTAAAGAAAAGGGTAAGTATTTTTCTGGCTTGCAGAAAAGTGTTGTGTTTTGGCTATAGCAGCATTGTCACTGACAAGAAGAATGTTCTCTTTTGACCTTACTCTGTCCTCACCAAGAAAAATATAATCTCACGTGCACTGTGTAGCATTATTTATATGTAGTTTAATATCTCAGAAGTTCTTTTATTATATATTTAACTGAGAAATTGTCCTTAAAATCTTGCCTGTGAAATGGCAGATTGGCTACAATTACAATTACATTTGAATGAATTTTGAAACTTTGGAATATATTTAAATGCATTTGCTAGTGGTAATTGCTCCTTACCTGTTTGATCAGTCCTAAAGCAGAGACTATAGTCTCCAAAGCAGAGTCAAAACATCTATAATCTGCATGTGTCTTTTTACACACTCAGAATTCTGATGGTTGAAAAACAGGATTTTTTCAGAGATTTTCCAATGTCACTCTCTTCTAATATATTCCTGCTTCCATAGGCTAGACATCTTAAAATATTCTTAAACATTCTTAAAACAGTCTTGCAGGACTTGGTGGTATTTGATGAGGCAGGGGAAAAATTGCAACAAACTATCATGAGTTAATGATAACTATGAAATTTACAAAGAAGTGTTAGAATTAACTTGTACTCACTTGAAGCAGTCTTATCTGTTATATTTAAAACTTTCTCTATGAATTTTTCATTTATTCTGAAAATCCTTATAGCTAATTCACCCAGCTCGCAATAAAAATAGAGAAGTACTTTACTTTGAAATACTTACTGTGCTAGAATTCTGCAGAAATAAGGTGTTTGTGTTTTTTTTTAAAGAGCAAAATTTGGGTTTATGGCAAATGGAATCCAGCTGCTGATGCCATTCTTAACAGTTGTGAATACAGAAAAAAAGATTTGTCGTGTTTGTAGCTCAATTAGAGATGGGGGGTGTTTAAAAAACCTATCCCCCCAAGTAGTAATTCAGAGTCATGAGCAAGGAATTTTAGGCTGGTCAGAGCAATTATGACTTCTGTGTCAGTGCATTTTAATTAAGAAAAAAAGTTCAAAAAAAGCTTTCTCTTATGTGTAATCCGTAAAGGATAATGTTTCACAGAATCACAGAATGGTTTGGGTTGGAAACCCAAACCGCCTTAGAGACATCTAGTTTCAGCCCCCTGCCATGGGCAGGGACAGCTCCCGCCAGCCCAGGCTGCCCAAAGCCCCATCCAGCCTGGCCTTGAGCACCTCCAGGGATGGGGGCACCCACAGCTTCTCTGGGCAGCCTGTGCCAGGGCCTCAGCACCCTCACAGTGAAGAACTTCTTATATGTAAATCTGCCCTCTCTTAGTTTAAAGCTGTTGCCCCTTGTCCTGTCACTTCACTCCCTGACAGAGAGTCCCTCCCCAGCTTCCCTGCAGCCCCCTTTAGGAACTGGGAGGCCGCTGTTAGGTCTCCCCAGAGCCTTCTCTTCTCCAGGCTGAACAACCCCAGCTCTCTCAGCCCGTCTCCATAGCAGAGCTGCTCCAGCCCTGAGCATCCTCGTGGCCTCCTGTGGACCCGCTCCAACAGGTCCATGTCCTTGTGCTGGGGGCCCCAGAGCTGAACGCGGTACTCCAGGTGGTATCTTTGAACACAACTGATTGCAGGGAAGGCCTTTTAGGTAGAAGACTTACGGTGATAGGCACATTTAAACAGTCTTAAAATAGATATGTTTCTTTCTTTTGACTCTCTTTATTGATTGCCTGCTGTATTGCTTGGAGTCAAAACTGTCCACATTTAAATACAGTTCAGGCACAGCTCTCTTGACTGTCTTGCTGCTACGTTACATTTTGCAAAAACTAATTACTGACATGATAAAGCAGTATTAGGAACACCTTAGGTTGCAGGAAAGAGGATGATCATCACCTAAATTAAGCAATTTTTCTCTCTCAAATGAGGAGTAAAGCAGGGGTTTTCAATTTGAACCAAGATGTGAATGAACTGAGGTAAACAGAAAGCAAAATACATTTCCGTATTTAAAATATGCAAATATAAAACAACAAAAACTTTGCTGCTTGAAGTTCAGGACTTTCATAACTGAAATACATTAATTTTTTTCCATGGTGAAAAATATTGGTATCATAAGGTTAAAACTTCTGCAGGTATTCTGTGACTTTTTAAAAAGTCTTTAATCTTGTTTGGAAGAGAAAACTCAGTTTTGTTCTCAAGTAAGACTAGAGTACAGTAGTATTCCCTAAGTAAGGAAGGTTGTGCTTCAGTTTTGACAGTTACAGCTAATGCGAAACAGGATAAATAGGGAAGGAAAAAGTATTTGCATTGTTTCTATAGCTTTGTTTAAAATTAAATTTCATAACTAGTAATACATGTAATTTTAGGTATAATAAAATAACAGAGATGAAACACTGCAAGGCTCAACTGCAGGTCTCATTTCTATACGATAATCGGTGTTATTGGGTAGATATTCTTTCAGGGGGACTAATTTTCATCAGTGAAGCTGATTTCATTGCAAATATAATTTTTAAATAGTGGAAATTCTGGAAATGTTTAGATAAAGCAACAGGGAAAAAATGCACTACTGTTTGCCTGAAGTCTGTGGCAAGTAGTTGTTGCATATCATGAAGAAGTATGTTCTTTAAAAACAAGTAGTTGGCAGTAATTTCAATCAGTAAGATAGGCCCAAGTTCTCCAGAGATTGTGTATAACTGATTTTACCTTAAGTTTTAAAAGTGCTCACTTTACATGTATATTATCTCCATTTCTTTTATATAAATCTCAGATTCTGGATGAAATCGAAGAGCATGGCATCAAGATTTATCACCTGCCTGATGCTGAATCAGATGAGGATGAAGATTTTAAAGAGCAGACCAGGCTGCTGAAGGTATGGATATACTGTATCTTTTCTTGCTGCTCAGATGGCTTTAAAACAAAATAGGTAATATGACCTTTGATGAGACCTCGAGTGAGTTGCTGTAGCTCTGTGCCTAGGCTTCCCTATCTGGAAGATGGTGGTAACAATGACTTTTTTTTTCCTATAAGGTTTTTTGACAGCTTCAAACTAAAAGCGTTACAAACTTACTACCATAATACACAGTGCTGAGCAGAACAAGAGTTGTTCTTGAGTTGTTTGTTCTAGTTCATTGTTAGTAATTTTTGAATGTTTGGCTTTCAGGCCAGCATTCCATTTTGTGTAGTGGGATCCAATCAACTCATTGAAGCCAAAGGTAAAAAAGTTAGAGGTCGACTCTACCCGTGGGGTGTAGTTGAAGTGGAGAATCCTGAACATAATGACTTCCTGAAGCTGAGGACTATGTTAATGTAAGTAGGAAATTCCAATTAAATAGGGGTAAAAAAAATAACAAATTCATCAGGATGATACTCAGACATTGGAATGGGGGTATGGAGAGGTTATGGAATCCTCAGAGACATGCGGAATTTGTCTGGAGAAGGCCATGAGCAACTTGGATCTAGTTAGCCTAAACCTAGGTAAGGATTGGACCAGATACGCTCCGCAGGTCCTTTCTAATCTGAATTACTCAGTGATTCTGAGATACTAATCTTGTGTCTGCTTCTTTCACTGAACACCGATGGCCAGGAATATCAAACAGGTTGCTTTGTACTTTGTGCTTGTGTAAATGTATCTATGTATCTTTATATAGATACATATCTGCAAAGGGCTAGATTTCAAAATTCTGCTGGTTAAATTTTTTCAGGCTTTGCCACTGTGCTTCCCCAGCCCAGCGCTCTTCGTCAAATGTCTCACCCAGGAGGAATTTATGTGCAGGCTGTCTCGGGGTTTGGGGTGGTGTCTCTGTCTTTTATTGCACCAATTTCACTTATGTTAGCTTTGAAATTAGCGTGCTAAGTGGGCGCGCATGCTGAACACGTTGACCCAATACAGTGCTGAATGTGACAGTTGCTTAACCAAGCTGATGTGACGCAGATATATATTATCTTTTGATTTTTTTTCTTCCTCCAGCACCCATATGCAAGATCTTCAGGAGGTGACCCAGGATCTTCACTATGAAAACTTCCGCTCTGAGAGGCTCAAACGAGGCGGCAGGTTGTCATCGTATTGTTACAAGCTGTTTCTTCCTCCTCTGAATTTGCTTTTTGTTCTCTCTCTCCCCACCACCCTCCATTTCATTGCTAGAATTTGGTAGATCATGGACAGCTCTCTAGCTGCAGTCAACACAAAGTTCAATCAATCAGCTTACACTGACTGTGAGAAAAAGTAGTATGTAAATCTGAAGAGACAGTTGTGACGCTGAAAAGGTTATAGTCAGATCTCTGCTTTGCTTAAGGCTTGAACGCAGTTGGGTTGGACTGTTTGAGGTAAATATGTAGGACAGATGCATACGATAAATATCTTCTAAAAATGTGCAAGTTAGATTGGTGCTGATACATTGAAAGAAGTGCTTCTTTAGACTTAACTACTTGAACATCTGGACTGCATCTTTAAGAAGAGAAACTCAAGTCCTCCTGCAGTGCTTTAACATGATATAAATAAATAATTTTCTTTGCAGAACAGTAACAGGATAATGTCTTCCAACTCTATTTTGAGCTGTGATAAAAGAGGCAGGCAGAATACCCCATTTTTAACTAAAATAGCAGGGTTTCCAAAGTGGAGTTCATGAGTTCTTGCTGAAAAATGGGTGTTTCCTGGTTTAGATTTTTAGGTTGCTTCTCTTATTTCAACCACTAGAGGGTTTCATAGTTGCACATTTCAGTGGGTTTGATATATTTTGCAAAGCTTTTTCCATTATGAAACTTCTACTATTGAAATAGGTTTTGTCACATGTCTAGTCAATTTTCAGAAAAAGGAGTTTGACTGCCTGTAGCATTGGCCTACAAGTTCAGTTTTCACTTCAGGCACAGTGACATGCTTTTCTCCCCTGATTTTTAAATCCTGTCTTCTGAAATTCAAGCTAAAAAAAATATTTTTGCCACATTCTGGTGCCTGTTATCCAACAGATATTTACAAAGGTCGTAGAAGTAATGTCACCTAGGGGTGTCCAGAGTTAAAGTAATGGTTACCAGTTTTTAGAGGATTTGAAGTTGCCTCTGCCAAGGACCAATGAGAGTAAGTCACTGTTAAGTTTGGATATCTTTCTTGGTGCAACTAAAACATGCCTTTGTATCTTGTGTAGCTAGCTGAGTGGCACAGATATCTTTGTTTTCACATTTCCAAAGCGGTCCTAGACTCTAGTTAAACTTATTGTACGTGAGAGTAGTTTGCATGGGAATTTGTTTTAGACTTGCACCTATTCAACTGGCAGTCTTTGGGAGTGTTCGTAGAGGCTTTTGGGCACAGAGGATTTTTTTGACAAACTATTTCTCTGTCAGCCTTTTAGAAAACATCAGTTTGTTTGATTTGCACTTTTGATAGCACTTGTATGATTACATCTGTTAGCAGATCTTCCCCATTGCAACATGGGATAAGACAAATGTACTAGCAAAGTGGTAGGGGATCTTGAGAATACGGTACATGCAAATATTCTTTATATTCAGTTTCTCAGTGTAAAATTGGACTGTCCCAATTAAGCAACAATTTCCTTAGATATGGGTTGAAAGTATTTGCTTAGTTTTGACAGGAGTAATCAATGTTTGTACTATACCTTTACCTGTTACACACACAGAATCTTTTGGAACTGAGGCGGGGGAGGTGAATAACTAGGAAGAAAAATAGTCAAACTCTTGAGTGGAGAAGAGGATAAAGGGTTCCTGCAGTTGGAAGGATGGCAGATATGTACAGTGGTTATATTACTTTTGTGGTTTTGGTTATGAGTAACTTACAGAAATGTGTGCAAATGTATAGCAGCAAATTTTCTCAAAGATAAATGTACTCATTTGTTGAAAGATTGGAATTCTAAGTACAGTGCTGCTGAAAAAAGGCTGAGGGACTTGCTGTATTTTTCCTTTTAGCTTTTTACTTACTAGAAGCTTGAAGGGTAAGACACATAGTTTGATGTATGCCTTTTAGATGTTAGATAGTAAATGTGGTTCATGAAGTTAGAGATGGGATAGAACTGCATCAAAGGAAGGTTCCGTCTGAGGGTCGCGGAGTTTCCAGATTCGTACTTTCTAGGTATTTTACATGGTGCTTCCAAGTTTTTGTTAACATCTTGTCCAGTATTATCCTGAACTTGTGTTTTGATTTAGTTGTCTTGATTTATTGCACCAATGAAAAAGAAGAATTGAGGACAATGTTTCTGTACTCATATTCCTGAATTGCTATACCTGTGTGGTACATAAATTGCAGTCGGTTAAGATAATGTTATGCTCAGGTAAACTGCTGTACTTGAGTACTGTCCATAAACAGTTTTCATAGATACCTACATACAAAGACTTGTCATGTTCTAAAGTCATAGCCAGAACTCTTTTTTGAAATTTCTACTTGTTCTGGGCATAACTTCATGAAGGAGTAAGGAATAAATTGATGTATTGCTTAAAAGTAAAAAAAAGTAATAATATAAAAAATAAATAGCAGCTATGTGGGGAACATGTTTCATTAAATTTTGTGTGTATTATGAAACATACAAAATGTGTTCTGAGAGCCTTGCTTTTTGCCTGCAAAACATTCACTGGAAATGCAAGATCCAGAGTGTACACATGTTATTAAACGATATTTGTCTATCTTAGGAAAATAGAAGATGAAGAAGTAAACAAAGACCAGATTCTACTTGAAAAAGAAGCTGAAGTAAGATGAAAAAACTCTGTACTCTTGTGATGGG
Organism: Chauna torquata; assembly: GCA_013399475.1. Classification (NCBI taxonomy): domain Eukaryota; kingdom Metazoa; phylum Chordata; class Aves; order Anseriformes; family Anhimidae; genus Chauna; species Chauna torquata. The sequence continues at coordinate 71,398 of VXAL01006408.1, forward strand.
GGAATTTTTATTTTTGTGTTGCTGTCTTAGGACAATTGATTTATATGATCTTGATAATTTATAAAGGGAAAGACAGAATTTGCCAATATAAACTTGTTTAAGGTGCAGTAACAAAACAGAATGTGGAAGTGTTATGGAAGAGTCAGAATACTGATTTATTGGAACAAGTGGAATCTTGTAAAAATTTCAGATTCCATTGTGCTAGTCAGTTGTGCGGGGAGGGAGAACCATCCTCATACATGAGAAAAGGCTTTAAAATTAGCAACTGCAGATTGGGGAAAAAGTCAGTGCAGCTCTGCAGCAAAGGAGGAAAAAATGGTAGGAACCATCAGGAATAAAGAACAAAATGGAAATTCTCATTCTGCCACTATGATAAATCCGTAATTCATAGCTCTAGCACTGTTTTCGTGGTCCCCCTAATTCAAAAAGGATATAGTTGAGACTAGAAAAAATACAATGAATAGCAAAGAGTGGGCAGAATGGCTAAAGCAGAGATCTGAAGCTGGTCCGCTAAAGTGGCATGTTAGGTTAATGTTCCTTTTGGGAAGTAGATGGCAGAAGGGAAGGATATGGTAAGGGGCTTACACAATCGCAGCTGTCAGGACAAATGGGAAACTACAATAAAAGAAGCAGGCTACATTTAGTGAAGTTATTAGGTGGCTGATTTCAAACAAAAAAGATGCTTTTAAGGTAGTCTGTGAATTGTGGAACTTACTGGCATGGAATTTTGAGCATACCAAGAACTTGAAAGTACTTGTTAAACACAATGGTAGGTTTTTTTAGTTAGAAAGCTCTGAATTGACGTATTTCTAGAATTTGAGAGCATATGTCAGGAAATACTGGGTGTGTGCGCCTGGCTGTTAGACTTTTCCATGCCTTTGCTAATAGCCAGTGTGGAAAGAAGGCTGAGCTAGATGGACCTTTTGGTCTGCCTAGCCCAAGAATACCCTCAGGCTCCCAGTACTGGTCTTAGTGGCTATCCAAATCCCAAAAGATAACCAGGAAAAGGATTGTTGTTTCAAGGAATATGAAAAAACTATAGTGTAAATGTCTTACAGGTTTAATTTTCATTGTTAAGCTTAACATTTTAGTTTGGGTTTAAAATGTAAATATGCAAAGACACCCAAAATGTTTCAGTAGTGAGGCTGACTTCCTATCTGTCAGAGTTTCATACCATAAAAGAATTTGTAAGCCCTTTTGCATGTACAGTACTTAATCTTAGTAGCTGAGTTACTTGATTACCATGTGTTTAAACGTTGCAGTGCTGTAGAACTGAACTTAAATCCTTCTTAATGATGCATACATCTCCTTGGATGGTTTACCTGTAATCCTTGCTTCTACCTAGTCATCGCTAGCAGGGGAGTTAAGAAGTAATCATCACAGGGTTTTTGTTTTTGTTTTTTGATGGCAGATATAGGTATAGTTGGAGGAACATAAACAAGCTGCTTTTGTTCTGATGATGAGCTTTAGCAAGTGTTTGTTCAGCACTTCACCGCCACCATTCTTACCTATTTAACTTCAGAGAAGACAAAGACTTTCATTTAGGGATGCTTAAAAATCTTGTCCCAGGTTAAAATACTAAAGCCTGCTTATTTCAGTCAGGAAGTTTCCAACCTCTTAATGAAGATGAGCAGTAGAAAACCATGCCATAACCTAAGATAGCTATCTGTCAGATAAAGCCAATGCAGATGCGTGTTCCGTCTCTAATAGAAATAATTAATAGTGTGATGGCAGCAAAGAATCATGTTCTGAGATGAGATAAGGCTAAAGGTTTCTCCTATGCTATATTTCCAGCTTCGTCGCATGCAGGAGATGATCGCAAGAATGCAGGCGCAGATGCAAATGCAGATGCAAAGTGGAGAAGGAGATAGCAGTGCAGTCCATGGACACCATGTATAAAGTCTTTGGTAAGATGTTCAAATAGCTACTTACAGG
>VXAL01006408.1:81674-181366 GCA_013399475.1 Chauna torquata
AAAAAAAAAAAAAAAAGGTGGGAATGCCATCCAGTTTACCAGTGAGGCAGATATTCTCCCTGCGTATTTCCCAGAGCTACTGGTATGGTAGCTTTGTCCTACTGGCCTAGCTTTCTTCTCAGTGGGGCACCCTGCTGCCAGTGACAGAGCGCAGTACTATAAAAGATCTCTTCCTCATCCAAAAACAGAGGTGCTGTTGCCTGCTGGTGTGTTCTTTTGATGAGAAGATTTGAATGATGCAGAAATCAGCTTGTTGTCACGCTAACCAGGTGAGAGCATGTGCTGTGAAGTCAGATTTGGCATAATTCTGGGTCAAGTCCAGAAACAGAACAGAGAGAGCATGAAGAGGAGGAAAAAGGTTGTCTAAGGACTGGTTTGATGGCCAGCTTTGTTGACAGCAGGGTCCAGAGGTGATAGGATTATCTGGGTCTGGCTCATAGCCACTTAGAGGTGTGTCGAAGTTTCAGGTGTGCTGGGGAGTTTCTACTGCGTTTAGCAAGGCAAGATCTGATGTAGCTGTAAGTTTGCAGGTTTAGTTTCGGTACTTGAAATGCAAAATAGAGCTCGTTTCCACCCACAGGAATAAGTTCCTGTAAATCTAGCAAGACAGAGGAGGTGTCCAGCTATCTCAGACCAAGAACAACATGCTTTTCAGAAAGTACCTCTGGCTAGAGCAGAGGCGGTCCTGCAGACAGCCTATTCAGTTGCAAGAAACAAGTCCTACAAGGCAAGAAGTGCAGTGCTTTGATTGCGATGGGAAAGACAGAGCTCCTTGATAGGAAAAAATGAGCAGAGCTAGTTACTCTGCCACGCCTGGGGCTAACTCCTGCTCACTTTGTTTGAAACCCAGCGTAGCTTTGTAGGACTGGTGCAGGTAATTGTACTCTAGTCTCAGCCCTCCTTAGATCCTCAGTTTTACATGTATCTTCAGTGGTGGTGTAACTGGTGGTTGGCACTTCAGATTTAAGGTACAGCTGCATTCCAAGAGAGGTCCAAGTTGCCAGACAGAAATTTCTGCTCAACCACGTAAGTCACATAAAGGAAAGTAATTGCAAAAGGTCAGAAATATTTGAGTTAATACGATGTGCCAGCCATTAGCAGCTTACTGTATTGAGCTGTCTTGCTTAAAGTGCTTCGAGCTGGCTGTCCTCCTGGGTTTTATTGAGAAACAAATTGAGGTTGGTGGGGCAAAGAGAAGGAATCACCTCATTTTTATAAGCAGAAGCCAAAAATCCCTGGGAAAATTGCCATGTAGGAAACAGAGGAGGTCCAATGTTATGTGTAGATAACTCAGCGTATTCTATAGAATGAGTAAATAAACACACCTTGAGAGAGAAAGCAAAACACTTATTAAAACAGATATTGTACTGCTTCCACGGCATATTTATTAAAAGAAAAGAAAAAGGAAAGGCACTGACATTAAAATGCTTTGTTGAGAACATGCCCACTCCTGCACTTAGTAATTTGCAATTCCCCTGTTTTAATGTTTTTGAATCATTTTTGCTTTTAAGAAGCTTTTCCATAATGCAGAGCCCAAAACCGAGGTCAGACTCTTCCAAACTCTTCCTGTAGTTGTTACTTGCTCAAAGTTCAGAGATTTTTTTTTTCCTGAAGAGAACACGTGGTTTGGATCTGTGGTGGTGTTCTGGTGAAGCAGTTAGCTTGCTGACCAGCACTCTATTTGGAAAGTGTATACTCAGAGCAAGCAAACTGGTTTTAATCTTCCTTCTTTGCCCAGCAGATAGGCTCAGGCCACCTAGTTCTTCTGCTCTGAAATACAGAAAAGCAGTATTGCAAGAATGGCAGGCTGTGTAGAACGTCTGGGCCACTGGCCACATTCAGTTTCAGCCTTTCGAGCATCAGTAGGAAGTTACGCTCTCTGTTGCCTGGCCCAAATAGTTGGAACAATTTGTTTCGGTTTGGGCACAGAATGGGGAGTCTAACACTTTGCTGTTTAGCTAGAAGTCTATCAGCTGGTTACCTCATTTTTGAAATTAACTTAAGGTAGCACAGTTAGTCAGCATTACTGAGACTCTCAAGTCAGGTTTATTTGACAGTAAAATAATCGTCATACGTACTGGGGGATTAATGTTTGTAGTTCTTTGATTTTTCTTTTTTTTCTGTGTCCTGTCTACCAGGTAGGACTAGGGCATTTTCTCTTCTATACCTAAGGGATACTTTTTGTTTTTGAAACCAACATCTGTATGACTTCGCTTTTGTGCAGTTGTGCTGACTAAAGTCATTGGCATTTAACTGAGACGTGAAAAACAGAGATCTTTTTTTTTTTCTTGTTAGAATTTCATATTTTGGGAGAGTGATGGTTGCTGTTTGGTGGTGTCTTGTTTTTTTCCCCTGAACACTTACAGAAGTATTTGATGCTGATCTTAGAAGCACCATACAAGTTATGACTGGATTGAACCTTGTGCAGCTCCTCTGAGGTAATAAATACTAGCCTGATTTGATGGATAGGGAAATTAGATGAACCTCAATGAGATTTAAAAAATCTCATTGGGGCTTTCTGATGCCCAGCTGTGGGGTTTTTTGTTTGTTTTTGTTTTGTTTTGGTTTGTTTTTTCCAGACATACTTGGGTAATCTCTTTTTCACTTAAAACGTACAAAGTGAGAAGTGAATTGCATACTTGTAGACAAGATGGTTTCACTGGTCTGCCAGCTGCTACAGTCAATGGACTAACATCTATCGAAAATCTTACGACTTGGTTTGAAGCAAATTTAGGGGAATTCTGGGGATATTTATGCTCTTCTGCAGTAGGATGAATTTACCACGTGGGGGCAATATGCCATTGGACTTTGTCTATTCTTTTACCTCTACCTATATATGAAGAAAATAGGTGGCACAGTTTGCGGTTTTTGCCTGGACTTTTGTTTTAAGTGTATGTGGCTGAGCAGCCATGTTTCTCTGCAGCTTGTAGCTTGTATGTGCTGTTGGATTTTGTACTGTTGATTCAAAACTGCTGCTGGCTGCAGACGGAACCTTCTGGGTAGGAGGAACGTGTTTAGACAAGTATGCTAGTCAGACGGAAAGGAGTTGCAGAGCAAGTGCCTGCATGTGTGTGCGTGCGCACAGATATGAACGTATGTTGTGCTTAATTTGTCTCTCATAATTGCCACTTTCACCATGAGACCTAACTTAAAATACCATTATGAAAGTCGAAGTAGGTGATTACAAAAAAAGGATTGCATCCACTAATTCTTCTGTTAGCAGGCTAGCAGATTTTTTTTTTCGCATATGTAAATGCCTATGCCTGTTTTAAAGAATTGGATAATGTTGAAGGTCATAGTCGGAGGCTAGTAGACTTCATGCTTTATAAATGGTAATGTAACTGGTAGGTGCAGTGTGTACAGAAGGGCTCCTGAGAGATGCCCAGAAGGGAAGCAGTCTGAAAAGCCCGAAGGATTTTCACTGTGATAAGTGCTATACCATGATGATTGGGGGTGGAAAAACAGGAGTATTTAAGATTAGAAGTGGAACACCCAAATTTTTGTAGCATGGAGATTAGTTTCTGTTGTTGGTTTAGCAAGATGCTGCTAATGATGACTGCCTTTGACATTATCTCTCTGCCAAAGTATCTTCATTCATTACTGTTAAAGAACAGTATTTCTCCAGTACCTCCAGGTGAATGTTAACAGTAAGTGAACCTGGTGTGAGAGAGTGATTACAGAACATGATAGGTATTGGTCTGTCTTTGCCATTCATTCTTTGTTGATCATGCAGATCAAAGCTCCCGTTATCCAGCAATACCTGTTTGCCTTGACTTGACGCTTTTGCCCTTTGTATATGACAGCCAGTGTATCTATCAAATTCTACAGTTTCACTCTCTTCTCTTGTGTGTTTTCCTACCATCTAGGGTACAAGTGGCTTGTGAGTAAAGAACAATGCCTGACTAACAGCTGAAACTGGCTTGATTTTCCTACTGGAGAAGTGTTCTGATGCAACTCTGAGCTGTTAGGTAGAGAATTTGTTTATCACTGATGAGACAGGCTGAGGAATGATCCACCCATCCATGTAGCCCAGTCTCTGCTGAGATGTCAGTGTTGCCTTCCTTGAAGGGTTGCCTTCCACGTCAACACTGGAATGGGCCTGGCAGACAAGGGAACTAGTCTCATGTCTGGTTCTGCCGCATGGACCGTTACAAACTGCAGAGTACTTTAGTGCGTTCTTCTGGGAAGAAACACTTTCAGATCAGGAATATGGCTGGGGAAGTCACTAATTTTCATGACATTCAACCATTCAACATAAATTGTGAATGCATTTGTGGAAAGAAGAATTTTTCCTTTTGTGGACCTCTGAAGTGCCCTACAGCTGGAACTGTGATGCCAGGTGCCAGAAGGTCATGGGAAAGAAGGGTGATCATCCTGTGACAAAAGCTATCGGCCCTTGCAGTTAGTCCTAGCTGACATTATGCTTCAGCAGGTAACGATGTGTGCAGCAAGTTGTTGGGTGCCTCCAGGTAGTAATTGATGGGAGAATTGTAGTACAAGGCAAAATGCCTGCACTAGCTTTAACCAAAGCAGGACAACAGCAGTGACCTGTGGCATTCAAAGCTCCGTGAACACCCTCCTCCAAGGATCCTGCTGCTTCAGGTGGCCTACTTGCAACAAAGTCTGTACTGATTTGTCTTCACGTCTTCAGCATCGACGTGCCTACGCATGCTGTCATAGAGTCACAGGGTAGCGTGCTAGAGAAGTGGACTGGTGATGTGCAGCCCAGTTAAAGCGGGGAAGTGTAGAATACATAGTATACATGTGGCTTAAATTACTGTAATTGTTTCCATTCTCAGCCATGTCTATCTTCTGCTATAGACAGAAGGGGAGACATAATGTAAGTTTTTTGGAATTGCTTGCCTTTTTATTACACGATAGGAGACTTCTAAGAAACAGAATTTTGTAATATGTAACTGGAAAAAGATATGTGCTAAACAAATTAGCAACAGCTATATTTTTTCTATCTGTAGAGTATCTCTTTGCCATGATGGAGAATTTGAACAAGAAGATTTTCCAGATGCTGTCTCTCTTGGCTGGACAACAAGTCTGCTTTGAAGGACTTCTTCTACCCTCATCTACCCTAGAGTGATTAAAGAAAGATGACATCATTAGTGTAGTAAAAGGGTAATTCTAATCGTCACGCTCAGGCCAAGAGGAGAATATGATGTAGATTATCTGTAACATCAGTTGAATGAATGAGTTACGCATTATCACTTTTTATCTCACAAGGATGAAATTGTACTTGGTCCTTGTATTGCATCCTTCCAATAGCAACAGCTGACTTTCATTGTAATGAAATTATTCCTCTTCTAGCTTTATTGCCTAAACTTCCTCATCATGTAAATGATTCAAATGTACTGCCTGCATGCCCAGGAAGTTTGCCCTCGTAGGGGTTAAGGAAACTCATAGGTCTTTGCATTTCTATTTTCTATGCAGACAGCTGTGAAGCAGGTATTGCTGATTCAGAGTGGACTGATAACAGCATTCATTCCCTCTTTTAGGATTCAAGTCCATTCATCAACACCATGTCTCAAGCATGTTTTGTGTGTTCAAGTAGCAGAGTATTTTTGTAAAAAAAAAAAACAAAAAAAAAACCTGCGTATGTCAGAGGCTCAGTCTGATAAGGCACTTCTGTTTGTACCCTACTTGGCTGGGATTAGGAATCGCATCATCCATTTCATGGGCTGTTGGTTGCCAAGTGATTCAGTGAGCACAAAGTGCAGAGCTGTTATTTTCTTCTAGCTTGTAAAAGTGGAGTCTCGTTCTTTCTTGTCTCTTCCTCTACTTACAGTGAAGGAACTGAAATGGCAGGTGGTGCCATGTCGCTTCATAGCATTGTCCTGAGCTCACAGGTAGAAGCATGAAAACGTGTGGTGACTTCTCTAACAGGAACTGTTGTAGAAAGGTTTTAGCATCTAGGCAGTAATAGCTGCCATTTATCATCAGGGTGGGTGTATGATCTGTCTTGAAGAATTGGGAATGCAGGTATGAAAAGGACACTTCTTAAGGTTCAGGCTGATGGCAAGTGAATTGGTCTCAGAGGAATACTTGTGTATCCTGCTAAACTCCTCGTGCTATGATGAAAAATACATTTTTGCCTGTGGTGGGTAGAAAGGCTAGAAATGAGCTGCATGTACAAACAGAGGTACTGGGTATGTGGATGCTTAAGCACACAGATCCTTGAGTGCCTTTTCATTACTGGATTGTTTCAGCTCGGTAAATTACATGTGTTCTGTGTGAGCAATAAAAGTTAGCAATATATAGCGAAGCATAAACAGCAGGGTGTTGACGCTTCTAAAGACTTTACTATATATGCAGTTATTGCTTCCTCTCTTTAATTGTTGTGGTATGTTGCTTTTAAAGTGATCACATCAGATTTGTTCTCCAACATAGCAAGAGCTGCTTTTTGCACAATAAGTGATTGAAATGAAGATTACTTTGAAGTGTCTGCACTTTAAAGGATATGAAAGTGTAATAGTGCTTAAGCTGCAAATAAAATTGACTACCCCATTTTCCTTGCCCATAGAAGTGCAATGCAAATGATAGGCAAAACAGGGTATTGAAACATCCATTGCAGTTACGGAAGTGCTCGAGTTTACTGGAATCACAAATGTTTTTATGGATGCAGTTATCTAATGTGTATACTTTTGCAACTTTCCAAACTTTTTTTTTGCATAAATGAAATTCTTGAGCTCCATTTCAGTTTTTGAAGGAAAATGAACAATGATGCACATTTTTAAAACTTTGCATCTTTTTCTCTTTTTAAGAGAATGTTGCTCATCAGGAATTACTCGTAAAATTTGTGAGTTACTTCTGTCTGTGGGTGAGAGTGGTGAAGCTGCTCCAGGATGAAAGGGCTGTTCTGCATGATTTATGTGCTTTGTTAATATTAAAGTCATATGCTATTTTGTTTTTCAAATTGTTGTGAAAAGGTCAAGTTCTCAGATATAGGGTGGCTCTCTGCATGTCTTGCGTCATTGGCCATCTATCCTTTCCTGGAGAAATCCAAGTGTTTCTCTCATTTTTCTTGCTTCTCATCTTGAAAAGCAGGCTCTAATGAGACATGGTCCCTCAGAGAGACCGAAGAGATTTGTCAAAGGCAGTCCTTTTTAGGAAGCACTGTTTTCCTGGCTGCCCTGTTACCAGTCAGCCTCGGCATCTATGCATCTACTTTTGAGCAGACTGAGAGTCCGGAGGGTGCAAAAGTCTGTTCAAGCAGAGCATGTCTGACTTAAAAGATTCATCCTGCACTGAATTTCCTACAGCATTTGGTTCCTGTCTGTGTTACTGAGGGGTGGGCTTGCTGGTCTGGTAAGGAGGAGGTTCTGATGGTCTTCAGCCCCCTTGGCCACGGCCGTGCCTGGTGTCTCTGTGCTGGAGCCCGGCACGTGGGTGCAGCACCCTTGCCTTCTCTGCCATTCTGCACTGCTGTGGCTTTTTCTATCCCTATTTAAAATTTATCTGTATGTGAAAAAGAAAGTTAACAAAAACCTGGAACGTTCATTATTCAAAGTAAAACGTGTATGTGATCTATTTCCTGCCACTTAGTTACTGGTGAATGGAGTGGTATCCTCACCAGAGCAGCACTCATCTGCGCAAATGGGATTTGTCAGTGTTTTGCATCCCTAAGCAGAGCACCTGCCTGCTCTGGGCATCTTTGTCTGTGCGACTGTGTGGTTTTATGGCTCTTTTTTGGAGGTAGGGGTGAGGGACAGCCATTCTGGTGAGCTAACTGCCCTTCAGCTCTGGTGGGAAAGGGTATGGCATGAAAGCTCCTTCAAAGCTTCCAGCTCCCACCACCCTTCTCATGCTGGAAAACACACTTTTTTCCCCCCCCGTATTTTTATAACCCTAAAATATTGGCAGAATGAATTAAACAGCATTGTAGGGAAGAGGAGGAGGAAGCCGCCCTACACGGTGGAGTAGGAGGCGTTCAAGATGCTTGAGAGAAGGACGTGGCCTCGCTCGGCTGCATGTCGCGTCTCCAGCTCTGACGCCCGCTCTGTAGGGCCCTGACTTCTCCTGGGATTCCTGAACCCGCCGGACAATGGGTAACAATATCCACTGGGGGGCCCGACGAGGAGGATTAAGCCACGGGCGCAGTTTGGGGTTGATAAGTGTCGCCGGGATCCTGCAAAGCGCCTGCCGGGGACCCCACGGCTCGCAGGATGCCAGCGGTGCCTGCGCCCGCCCCAAGCGGCATTCCGCAGCCGGGAGTGGGCACGGAGAATTCAGGCTCCGCGCCTGGACGGGCTGAAGGCCCCGATTCACCAGCGGCCCTTCTGGGCCGCGTCCGTCTCGGCGGAAACAGAGGCTTTTTGTTGGCTCTGCCCGCTCAGCGCGCGGGCTGCAGCGCTTCGCCTCCCGGCTGCCCAGGGCCGGGCCCCGGGCNGGGCCGCCCCCGCCGTAGCCCGCCCCCCCCGGCGCAAATCCCGGCTGTGGGCGGGATCCCTGCTGCGGGCCGGAGCGGGGCCTGGGCTCCGCGCTGCAGCCGCCGGGCTGGGGGTGCCCGGCCGCGCCTCCGCCGAGGTACCCAGCGACGGCTTCTCGTGCAGGCAGCGAGGCGGTTTCCGTACGCGTCGCTGGCGCTCTGTCACCGGCGGCTTGGAGACTTGACTCTCAGGTTGGAAGTGCGTGCCCCGGCTGTCCCCCCGGCTGGCCTCGGGCCTCCGGGCCGGCAGCGCTGCGGCGCCTTGCTTCAGCCGCCTGGGTTCGTACCGTGGTTCTGCTTCCAGCGCCGAGAAGCTCGGGGTAACTCTCAGCTCTCCTCCGCCAGCTGTCCTCTCTCGCTTCGAACGCTTCGTTGTAATGGAGTTCGGATTAGGCAACGAGGGAGGTTTTGTGGGGGGGAAAATGGAGGAACGTGGATTTTTATTGTGTTCGGTCATGAAAAACCTCTGTGACTTTTGTTTTGTTTTGTTTGTTTGTTTTTGTGAGCGTTCTTGTATGTTTTGTTTCCACTGCGCTGGGGGTGCTGCTGCAGGTGGGATGTGAAAGGGCTGGGTGGCTGTTTGGGGCTGTCGTCTGTGGGAGAACTCGAACCTTTTTCTGACGTTTTGTTAACTGCTTTCAGCGCACTGGGAGCACAGACAGCACTCGGGAGAGCAACCCTGCACAGGCGCTGTTGAGCACGGCAGCGGGATTTAGGAACCGGCGTTGAGGGAGTGGTGGAAATTACTCATTCTGTTGATTTTCTGTAATCAGCTAAAGGAGTGTGCCTGAAGCTGCCAGGTTTCAGCGCCTGCCCTCGCGTTTGGTGGCTCTGAATAGGGGCAGCAGTGCTCCACAGCCCCTCGGCGACTTGCTGCTGTCGAAGACCCGCGCACTCTATTTGCTCACCCCCCAGGGACCAGCCGTGGTCCTTCTTGGCCTTCCCTGCGTGTCCGTCTCCTTTCAGGGAAGCCGGGGAACTTGCGGGCTCTGGCACACGGTGCTTCCGGCCACAGCAGGACGTAACCACAGGAGAGGGCAGGGAGACCCCGTTCGTGGTAACGGGGAGGGATAGCGTTTGTAATGGAAGCAAGGAGCCTGGGTTTAATTGAGGGGCACGCACGCAGCAGAGGGCTTTTCACCCTGATTCGGCTGGCTGAGGTCTCGTGGTCTTCATTGCTTTTCACTGTAGTTATTGGATTCCTGATGCATTGGATGGTGCCAGCTTGGTAATCCTGCTACGAAATGACCTGTCGTAACGCTAGCAGGTCGTTACTGGCTAGTGAAAATAGTAAAAGATGAAAGCTTGCTCCTGGTGAACTGAAGGGACCTGTTTCGAGGGCTATCCAAGAGAGCTCCTGTCCTGCTGAGAGCTTCCTCGCTGCTCTGTAAGGGATCTCACCACCCAGAGGTCTCTTGGAATCCCTTACGTATGGCACGCGTTACCCTGCTTGTCCTGGGGAGCTGGGAAGCTTTGCTTCACACTGGTCTTCTGTATGTAGGCTAAGGACGGAGCATTGCAGTGACACTGTGTCGCTGACCAGAAGGTGCTGTGCTAAAGGAGTCCCCTTGAAAACCCTTGGCGTCCCGAGGAGGCATATCCTCAGGTATAAGCTGCCTTTCCAGATTTACTGCTAGCTGAAAAGCACTGTCTCACTTCTGAAAAATAAATTTATTCCATCAAAGCAGAAGATAAAATTCATTGCAGCTTTGAAGCTATTTCAAAAAAGCAACCAAAAGTATGTAGCTACGTAAATTTTTTAAAGCTTTGTTACCAGCTGCTTCAGACTGGCTTGGGGCTGAGTGACAACCATTCTGTCACTGTGCCTTGGGGAGCTGAGTTGAGTTTTGATGTCTGGTCCCTATTCATAGGAAATTATCAGAATAAACAGTTAAGGCAAAGAAGTTCAGGGTGGGTGAATATAAGGAAGATTGTTTTCTTAGAACTGTTAATGCAGTGGTAATGTTGTGTTTTAGTTTTGTATTGGTGAAGAGGTGAATGAGACTTTGCTCTGGCTTGCCTGGGACGGGAGGTGCTCTTGCTTGCTGTCGGACACTTTGCTCTGCACATAGAGCCTCTCTTTCTTCCCAGTGCTTGCAGTTTGTCTCAGGCTTCATGCTTTCTTTTTTCTCAACCTTTCATTTAGATAGTCCCTGTAAACGAAATGCTTCATAAATCATAATCCAGCGTTTCTTGTTAAGAAATGTCATATATAGTCAGCTTGCCAGCTGTGTAATGAAGAAATATGGTACGTGACTGTAATCGGTGATGAAACTGAGAATAGTGCTTGGATTGGTAAATATTCCTCATACTCTTTTAGGTCCGAAGGCTGCTGCAGTAGGCCAGGCTGTTTGGGGCTTTTTAATAATTGTAACAGCATTAGTACTGTGCGTTGGGAGGGAGGTGCGTTTGGCATAGATGTTCACAGCTGCCACGCAGCAAATAGGAAATTCTCTTCTAGAGAAATGTGGCTTACTTGTACACAGCATGCTTTCTGCCTAGATGCTTGTTAGACCCTAAAAATCTGAACAGATACTGGCTGGGGACTCGTCCAGCAGTAAACGTTTTTAGGAGTGTGCCCTCAACAAGATGTGAGGGCGTACCTGGTTGAATTCACTTTTCCTGTTAACGCCTGTGAGAAAGGACTTTGCCACCTGCAGTTTCTGTTTGACGTGACTTTTCTCTCTCCTCACCAAAGCTAGTAAAAATACCCAGGAGCTCCTGGTTTGTTTTGGAGTTTGGTCCCCTGTTTTACATACCTTCGAGTACCATCTAGCTTCAGCTGAAGTGAAGGCTGCTGGAGTTGCTGCTAACTGACCTCCTCCTGTCCGCGGGAGGTTTTATTTGTTGTGCCTCCACGGCCGTCACTGCTCACATCTCTCTCATTTTGAATAACTGTCACGTCTGTCCTTTCTAGTGGTTGTTCCTTTAGAACCAGATGAATGTGTTTATGGAGTGTTGATTTTAAGAGTGGTTGTCTAATAAATATCCTTGTGAGGATATTTATAACTAATTCTGGGCAACTTCAGTTGCTTGTAAGCTTCTGAATAGCAGCAGCAAAATCTTTCTACACGTTTGAGTTACAGGGGGTGCCGTATTGGAGTGGTATGATGGCACTGAGCCCTGGTTTCTCTTCAGGCTGGTAGTTAGACGTGTTACCTGTGCAAGTGTCTCTGCTCATTTTTGCTGTTGTGGTGGTTTTAAATCTTGTGATCTAAAAGTTTTTCTTCTCTGCAGTGGCTAAGTGGCCACGCAAACAGGAGAGTATGGTGAAATAAAATACACAGAACAGTCTGAGAAAGAAACTTTGTGCTAATTTGTCATAACTGAAACTGGTAGGTCAGCCAGTGGGCAGCGTGTGCATGCTTTTCAGGTTGAGATCATCCTTCTCATGCTTTCTTGTCGTGTGTGTCATCAGCAGAAAGGCTGGAGCTACCTCGCTGTGGTGGTTTCCAGCTGTGCTCCTGGCGCAGGCCTCTGAAGGACTCTCCGAGAGACCGCTAAGCCAAACAAGCCCTTTGGTGGGATGCTACAAAGGCATCTCTCTCCTCTACTGTGATAAGTTTATCCAAACTGGGCCTGCAAGCACGAAAAAAAAAAAAGTTCAAATTCACTGGTCTGCAAGCTAGGAAGATGATATTTGACCTGTCTCATGTTCTCTTTAAGTGTACAAGGAGTAAAGCCTAAAAAAAGAACCCCTAATTTTTAATGACATTGAAGGTTGGCTCCATGTAACTCTGCAGAGCAAGTTTCCTACCTACGCAAAGCATAGAGAGACAAAGGAGTGTTTTGGGAATGATCTGCCTTTCTCCTATCTAGACGACACAGGTTTGTTACAAAACAAACATCTAACACTTCATTGAATTTTTTGTAGTGTGGTAGCCATGTGAAGGCCGTCTGAGCACCAGTGTCCACGTACTTTCGATTGTTTGGACGTAGCGTGGAATTTAGGATGTGCAACCAAAAGCGCCAAGGAGCCTGTTGGTTTCCAAGCCTATCGGTTTCTGTTGGCGTTTGCACTGAGGGTGCGGTGCGGTGAGCGCGGGGCAGTGGCTCTGGGGGACATGGTGCGTCCTGCGTGCCTGCCTCAGGTTCACCCCGGACCCTGCTGCTGTCCCCCTGGAAGCACTGCTGCTGCTCCCACAGCCTGCGAGAGCCACGGGAAGCGCTCGGAGAAGTAAGGGCGTGCGGACTTGTGGAGGGCACAGCATTCGAAGCACCTGCGACTCGTGTGGTGTGTTCAGCTACCCCTGACTTTATGGCAGCGCTTCTCTGCGCCCAGCCGTGGCAATGTTTGGTGTGAGAGGAGCTCGAAGCTGTTTATTTGGAGCGGGCGAGAAGTTGCGCGCTGCTCCCCAGGAGCAGGCTGGCAGCCTGAGGACTGGAAACTCCAAGCGGCTTGCTCTCCTTTTCTGTGTTCTGCTCCTCGCACAGGACGTGGCATCAAATGTTTGGCCCTGCTGAGCTGGGCTGGGAGTACATACAACAGTTCTGTGCCTTTTTTTTTTTCAGTGCGTCAAATTAAACATCTGTTCTTGCAACAACTGCCACCGAACCATGAAAGCAAAGAACATTACGTAGGGGTTGGCTGACTTGAGCTACAGTAGATTTCTGGAATTGAGATTTTTGCCCACTGACTTAATCAGGGTACCGCGCAGGTTTGCTAATAAGATTAAGAACAGTTAGTTATCTGCCCCAGAAATCTGCATTACGACGGCTCTGAGCTGCCAGCATTGGCTGAAATAGTTACGGTTTTGTATGAGTCATCATTTGAAGGGATGAAGAAAGTTAATTGCTCCTGTTATCTCAGGGTGTGGTCTGACTGTGTAGCCGTCAGTTGAATGGTTAGGTACCATTGCAGGAAGAGCCCTGTGTTACCCTGGGCTGTCTGTTCCTGATGGTTTTTCTTGTGCCGTCAGCAGTGCTCATACTGTTTCTGGTGACCTGGTTTAGGGAGCTCAACTGGCAGAAAAATTAATTGCTCGGAAATTAAAATGTCAGTGTCAAAGGAGGCGGGAGGGCACAGGTTTGAATATCCTATTTTCTAACCGTCTGTTGGAATAGTTATTATTCTCGCCACTTATTTTTATTCCCAGCAGCTGGATTTTTAACCAGTGTTTCATCACATTTATTACTGGTTTTGATAGTAGGATGAAGAGCATTAAATAAGAACTTTGCATATGATTACATGTTGATGGTATATTCACATGGGATGTTGGTGTTCAGCCTTTAATTCTCTACTTTCTTCTAGGTTTCGTTTAGGCTCTGCACTCTGTTGAAAAATGGGAGAGATAGAAGGAACGTACAGGGTCCTGCAGACTCCTGGTTCTCGTTTGGGTGTCCAGAAGAATACCGGAGTGAGTACATTGGAGCCAGGACAGAATCTCTCTACTGCAATGGCATTATCACCTGCCAAAACACATGAGAGGGATCTACAGATCAAAATAAAGATGTTGGACAACACTGTGGAAGTACTTGACATTGAGGTAAGAGAGATTTAAACCTGATTTCAAGTATGCTTAGCTTCGGATAATGTAAAACTTACAGGATGTGCTGCTGTACAGAGCTGGGACATTTTGAGGCAATATCTGAATAAAGACTCCTGTAGAGATTTTACCTGCGTACCTAGTAGCTACATGAGTAGGACATCTTGTTTTTTAAAATCTTGTTAGTCTAACAGATGTTTGTGTTTTTAACAGACATTTATTTTACAAGCACATACTGTAACGAGAAATGTTAACTGTTATTTGCTTTGGGGGAACACCAGATGTCTTGTGCCAAACTGTTCTTGCTTCCTGAGCCATATGCATCTTTGTTGCTTTGGCAGCTGGGAAGAGCAGAAGGGCTTCTTTAATTACTCCTTCTCGTTAATGATTTTAATGGTTTGTATCCTCTTCAAGTAAACCTGTTGATTTTAGAAAGTTTTTGCTTGTTGTCACACTTTGGGAGGGAGGAACCAGAGGGATAGCAGTGTTTCTGAAAAGCAGTATTTAAAAATACGCTTGCTTAGCAATTGAGGAAATCTGCCTTAAGAAGTACAAACCACACTCAAATCAGGGTGGTTCTATTAAAAAATGAAAGAATAAAAAAGAAAAATTGGTCTTCAAATTCTTGTTTCATACTCAGCATTAACCTCAGACTTAATGTTAGCTTGCCTGAAGATTTATTATTAGAGAACAGTTCTGTGCTAGTGAAGATACTCAGCTATTGGATATTCTCCATCAGTATAAAATTCGCCTTATAATTAGCAATTATAGCCTTAAATTGTTGCAAAGACTTAAACAGGTTTTATGAAACGTAGTGAGAATGGTGTCTGTGGAGCTCCAAAGAAATATAGCTGCTTTTTGGGATGTCTTCTACAGATTGCTGTCCAACTGTTCAAGTCACAAACATGAAATCTGATTTTTTTTTTTTTTGATTGTGTGAGGCTACGTCTGTATCCTCCCACTTGAGGACACAGAGGGTACAGCAAACCCATCTGTCCTTCACTTACTGCATTGAACAGCAACAATTTATTTTATTTTTTTAATTTTTGTTAGAATATATATATTTTTAAAAGTCTGGTTCTCTTGAGGTGTGATTTTTTTTTCAAGTTGATATAGATGTTGGTGTTTCTCTGTTTTTGATTAAAAATAAGAAACAAACAAACAAAACAACAAAAACAAAAACCCCAAACCTTGTACCCTTGAAAATCAGCGCAAGCCTACCATAAGCTGTTAAAATATCCAGAAGGAGTTTATAACCGCTAGTTTCTGTTTTATTCATGTCAATGACTAGAAGTAATCTGTATATTAGCATAGATGCTTTCCTTCTCTTCCTAGTCATATTTGTACCAACTTTTTGTCTACTCTTCTCATGTAAATCTTCCACTTTCCTCAGTAACCTTACCCTCTCCATCTCAGTTTATAATTCTTATTTGGTTCTTTCTGACGCAGTCAAAGCCTGCTTGTCTTTGATCTGCTACTGAAATAAAGTTTTTTGGCCACATTTGCCTCTCAGACGACCTCTTAGTCCTTTATCATCTTCAGACTCGTTGGTGCCTACGTGGTGTTGCTGTCCCATTCTGGAGTTGTGTGCTAGCTTCTCCACTGCTCTGTAACTTCTGGGCACACCTCATCTGCACTTGGTACAGTTCACTACTTTCACAGGACCTTTTTTTTCCTTTTTCTTTTTTTTTTTTTTTTTTTTTTTTGGTTTGAAATTGCCCTGACTTGGTTCTCCTTTACCTACAGGAACAGTCAAGGCTGTATATCTTTCCAGTTATCTTCATTTCTTTCCAGCTTCCATTGCAGGTTCAATTTAGCTCCAGCCTTTACACTTTGTCTTCCTCGGTGATGCTTCGTTGGCAGTCTTTTCACCGAACACAAATTCAGCTGCAGTTCAGTTCTTTATGATGTCTCAACTCTCTGACTGCATCTCGGTCCTAAATAAAATCAGCCTTTGCCTGAGGAAACTTTGTTGTGTCAACATCATCTTACACGTGTCAAAAACATTAATTCCTTGCTCTCAGTTTTTTGTTCTTGAACTGCTGTGAGTCGTCCTTCAGTCTCACCTCTCTGACCAATGATCAGTCTCTATTCCAGTTCCTTCACTGCCTTCAGCTGGCTGTCTCCTGCAGACGCACCGTACGATCTCTAGGATGTTACTGGTTTTCTACACAGCTAAAACTTGTTCCATCCAGGACCACCTCCTTTCACATCTTCATTATTGCAAGGGCCTTCTCTTGGCTTTAGCCTCTACAGTCATCCTGCACATCTGTCCCTCTTGCACGTTGCAATAAAAGTCAGTGTGCTCAGTTGCTTTTCCTAGCAACTGCTACTGCTTGGCCATTTTTTGTGTCACTCCATTGGCTCCCTCTCTTTGTAGCTTCAAACATAAGTCGCTTATCTCTGCTTTCAGGATCCTTTGGGGCCTTACTGGTAGTCTCCTGCAAGAAAGTACTTGGCTCCATCCCCTGCTTAGGCCACAGTACCTGGTTGGTTCTTTTTGTTTGTTTTTATTTTGATTTGTCTTTTTTCCCATCATGACGGAAGGTTCCAGTGATTGCGAGTGATCTTAGTTTTCTCCTTTTACCTGGAGAAGTACACCAGGTAAACCGGCTCTTTCTGGTTATGACATCCACAGAAACACCTGAATTTGTGCAACTAGCTTGCTGAGGCAATAGTTAATATCATACTGCTCTTCTTTAAGAGGACAGTCAGAAATGAACAGCTTAGAAACTCTTGCCTCATGTTGTAAGCAGTCAAGAGAAGGAGTCACCCTTTGTTTGTCTGTACGTCATTGAGCACAGAAAGCTCCATGGTCAGCAACTGTACCACTAACGAGTCCTAGTGACACATAGCCTACATCTCCTTTCGCTTTTGTGTAAATGATGCAGCAAATGATGCCGAATGGGGAAGAGATATTAAAGTGCAGCCCCCTCCTTCCTAATTGTCTCAGTGGGCTGGTGGGCTAGCAGGAACTGCTGCCTGCTGTTTGTGATGGAGAACTGAAATTTTTCCCGTGGGGATTAAGGGGCAGGAATTAAGAAAAGTCAGTCATGCTTGCCAAATAGGTGGTGTAGGCTTGGATAGGTAGTTTTTTGAAAAAGCAGTGAATAAATTCATGATGAAGTAGCTGTCCTAGAGGGGTTGAGGCTCTGCCTATAGTGACACTTGCCCACTTCCCTTTGCTTTCGAGATCATTTTAGCTGGGTCTGGGAAGGAGAGGTTGTCTTCACTACCTACTTCATGTGGCTTGTGTTTATTGGATTAGGTCAGCAATAATTTTTCAGTGTAGCAGGACAAGAGCTCTGTTGTGGAGGGCTGAATATGAAAAGATGCAAATGTGTAAAGACGGAATGTGCTTTGCAGCTTGTCTGAGCCTCCCAGAAGAAGGCAATCTATTCCAAATGTGAGAACTCAGGGAAGCGTTGGGCAGTTAAGCTGAAGATAACAGTTTATCCCAAGCAAGTCACACCATCTTACTGGTTAAACATGGACCTTGCGTGCATATGAAAGTTTATTGGAGAGAACCATTCACAATTTTTCTTATCTGTTTTCTTAAAAGTTCTGAAGATAGGGCGGGAAATGACGTCTTTAAAGGGAAACAGAGCTGAAGACTAAACTATAAAGGCCTCTCTTGTATGTTCTGTCGGTACTGCCATATACGGGAGATGAATCTTACGGCAAAAGGTTTGTCGTAATTATCGTTGTCTTTAGTATCTATGGCAAGTAGCTTTTTACTGAAAAAAGTTGTATGTCTTTGGGAGCAGTATTGGCACATCTCCTGGAGAGGGGCTTTTTCTTTGCAGAGCTGCAAGAAAGCTGATGTAGGAGCTTCATACTCTGCATCTCTTAGGAAGCTGCCTAAAATGATCCACACCAGCAATTTTGACTGTATAGGATAAACAAATAGAGTAGCAGCCATAATGATCTAATCTGTATGGGCTTTTCCTTGTTATTCCATGCTTTCTCCAACGTGTGTTTTAAGTATTTACTTATGTCGTGGCAGGTGCTGGTGGATACCCTCGTTTGGAAGCTCTTCCCCATTGCTTGTGTTTTTTAACTGGCCAAAGAGCAAAAAGGGACTGACAAAATGGCATGACTGATGGAACAAGGATAAAATAAAAAGGAAATCTTTCCTTCGTGTTGCTGTTTTGTCTAGAACAGGGTGTTAAAGGTTCAATACAGCTAAGATCCAATGTCTGTGTTCTTACTATCTGTATTGTAAGGTTTTCTTTTTAATTATGAATTCCTTTAATCAATAAGAGAGAACTGTTATTTAAAGCACACTGAGGCAGAACTCCTCTGGGGAATCTGTTCTGAATGCTCGGACATGGAGAAATGCTTAAATGTTTTTCTAGAGTTTAAAAACCTCAAAATTGTGTGTCTATGCTTTCTCCGTTCCATCCCAAAACAGTAAAGAGGTTGAAAGATATGCATTCAAAACTAGACTGGAATATTAACTATTTTCATGATTTTTTTTCCTTTTTACATTCAGCTTGTTTAGTTAGTTCAAAACTTCCATATGCTGTATCAAGGGGCACGTGTCCTCTTCCCTCTGAGTTAAGTCTGCCCGAATGGGTGCTTTTGCAGACTAGTAGATGAATGGTTGGAAAATTCAATTTAATTCAGATTGTGAATCACACTTCAAAGTAAGCAGGGTTTTACAATGGAGGTTCTGTCAGCTTTCCCGATTTTCTTAAGAGATTAAACTTGGAAGCCTTTGATTAGCGTAAAAATATGGCAGACTTGTAAGTGGAATGGTCTGGGCTGGGTTTAATTTGCCAGAATGACCACTTGATGAAATTGTACTTGTCTGGTGCAGGTTCTGGAAGACAGCAAAAAGAGCTGCGACAAAGGACAGCTTAGGCTACAGGAATTTACAGGTGTATAGGAAGTTGTGTTTTATAGTTGCTGAAAGTTTTTGCATTGATTTACAGTAGAGCTGCAAGTAGAGTGCATTACAGTGATACAAGTATGGGCTGTCAAAGAAGCAGTACAGCACGTTTATCTGTGTTAGAGGAAACTATGGGTCTTTTTCCATGCCATTGCTGGATGATGATGATAATGGTAGATGGGAGTCTGATTCTGTATTAAAATCCAGGTAAGTGAAATAGCAGGTTTAGTTTACAAGAAAAGGATCAGACTTTCTACTTCTTCCAGCTGTTTTCTCCGATGTAATACATTTATTTTGGGTCTTTCACTCCCTGCCTCTGGCCCTTTTTTCTCTTTGCACTAGCTTGTAAGACATTGAACGGAATTGCTGCCATAATGTGGTGTTAAATATTTGGTCTCTATGTTGTTCCTTATGTAGGTAATGTATACGCTTCCATTTTTACGTGAGTTATGCTCAATGCTATGAGTAAGTGTCCAGGAAAAAGTGGTTTAGGTTATTATACTTGAAGTTTACCAAACTGTTTTTGGGTAGAACTTAGCACTTTTTCTGCTGGGTGTATCTTTTTCTCCTACTTGAAAAAAAAATAAAATTTGGTAGTGAGGAATACTTAGTGTTACGTTACAGTAGCATTTTTCTGTATTTACCTACTTGAGAATGAATTCTATAGAACTGTGGTAGCCCTGATAGAATCATAGCACAGCAAAACCGGGTGGGTCTGCCTGTTTTTTTCAATGGGAAAACTGAAACTAGAATTTTTGTTTCATGTTATTCTTTGTCAGGTTGCTTTGAGCAGATAAGACTGTTCTTATTTATTTANGCAATGTTAATTTACTGTGCTAGCTTTATGTTGGTTTGAATTCGCCTTGGATTTCAGCTAGTTTGTGTGTCCTGTGCTGGGATTTCAGTTTTGTCCAGTGGTCTAGCTGCGATACGGAGTTAAGTACTGGTCAGGGTTTTCACTGTGAGTAAGGCTGGGGCAGGTGTTCTCACACCGTAGAGCTTGAAGCCTCAGGAAAATGCTTTTTTTGTTTTGTTTTGTTGTTGTTGTTGTTTTCTTTTTTTTATATATTTCTACCAGACCTGTTGTTTCGTTGTACGTGACTTAGTTTCTTGAAGATGGTTGCATCTTTTCTCATTTTCTTACAAACTGAAGCACAGGACGTGTTCTGCCTATCTGCTGTGTGGTGCAATGTGGCTCCCTCCTTCTGATACGAGTGGGGTGAGTGGGAGGGAAAGACTTCACTGTAGGTCATGAGGACAGTGTAGTCGAATAAGATTACACTTTTTTTCCTGTATTTTCTTATTAAATATTGTCCCCTCACCCCGTGTGTCTGGTTTTGAGCTTACTGATGTACCGTGTGAATCTTACTGTCGTGTACCTACAAAATCAGAGGGGGTTATTCTGTACTGGATTGAAAACAGTTACTTGATGCTCACACTGTCCAGTAGTGATACTGACTTCACTGGTCAGCTGTAAGACTCTCTCCTTATTTATTTAAATCTACAATTTTCATTATTAAAATGTGGAATTGCTTCTTCTTTCTACGGCGGGGCTATACTTAGTTATTCTGGTTTCTCTGCGGTTTGCAAGCATCCGTAATTTAAAAGGTGTCGTGCAAACTGCACCTTTTCTGGCGTTCGTTGTTTCAGAGCAGCTGCTGGAGCCCGTGGAGTTGGAGGCCCTGAAATCAGGAACTGGGCTAGGACTTGAGAAGTGTTTATGGGGCTGTGGAGGAAGCAATCTGAACGCTTGTACATACCCTGCCATTTCCTGTGGTTTCAGGGGAGTGTTTTCAGCATGTACTTGATGCAAAGTGTTGCTTATCAGTAACTCCCTACGCTACCATGAATGACCTTAAGAATTTCATCAGGGCTCAAGCACAAGTTATGCAAACTCTGTGACTACAAAGCACTGTTACTGAGGAGTTCTAATTAAGAAATATACATCCGTTAAAAATGGAAGGCGTGTAGCGGGAACTGAAAAACGTTTATTCTGAAGCAGTTTTCAGAGGGGCAGTCCCTACCGCGTGTATTCAGCGTCCGTGCACAGGAGGCTTCCCCTGTAGGAAGAGGCAGCCTGGCTCGGGTTCCCTGGCGAGGCGAAGCTCTGGCACGAATCTGCATTTGTGCCTTCTCACGTGCTCCCTGTTTGTGTGTTTAGACCTTGATTTCATAAAGGCTTTTTTCCCTCTGTGCTGCAAAAGTATTAACAGCTTAAATACGTGGGAAGTGAGAGGACAGACTGCTTCTGAATCCCGTTAAGCGCTATGCTAAAAGAATCGAAATGCTGTATTATTAGTAAGCTCAGTGTTTTTCTCCTCTGACCAGGAAGAAATAGTCAAAATTCCAGAAAGAATCATAGCCAGATGTTTGTCATTGCTCTGGTTTGACTATCCTAAATATGGCAAATAAGCTGCCTTAGAACTTATTTTTGTCTGACCTCAGTAGCAAAAGTTAGTAATTCACTATTTAAAATTTGAAGTTATTATAGGGTTCAAAAAGAAAGTAATTGAAGCTTTGCAGTTGACGTACTGTTTGATTCTACTCTATACTTTTTAAACCTGTTATTTTGTGTTTGGGGGCTTGACGCTTTTGATGCTATGTAGGAATGTGGTATTGGGTCAGGAAAGGTAAAACCATAGCTGTTTCATAGACTGACTTTTTTTTTTTTGAAAGAAGATATGAATTTAATTTGTATTATAAAAACAATTTACTACTTGCAGTTCTTTTGATATTAGGTGTTCCATTATATGGAATAAAACTGAGTTGTAATTCAGCAAAGGAGAAACAATCTGAATGTTCCTGTAAGAAAAGTCTATTAAAACTATTATATGCACGTGATGTAACTTAAAACCCAGAAGCCATTTGGTAGAATGGTAATCAAGCGTTATCACAGTCCTTGAAATATAAGTGTAATAGATTAAATTCACAACTGTTTGTATGGCTGTGTTGCGTTATACAGAATATGCTTCATAACAAGATTGGCATAGAGGAAAAACTTCTCTCAGGCAAGTTCAAAAGAGTGAATGGAGAGATGGTGTGAGAGCTGCATTTATTCAGCTTGAGTTGGCACAAAGCTGAACTCTTCTTAAGCTTCCTTTAATTTATTGTAAGCACACTGAGAACTTCCTGCTTGTAATTATTCTGTATGAAGGAGATTTGATAAGGTAAACCAATGCATAAATAATCTGACATTTGTGCAGTGGTACAATTTTTTTATTTATCCTTTTGAATATCTTCCGAAGTAACTAATACACAAGTTAATTCAACATGTTTTATTTAAAAATCAGAAACTTGTGAAGAAAATGCTGTTACCTGTTAGCTTCCTTACTAATTCCAGTAATGTGTCCCACTCAGTAATAAAGAAAAAGGAAATACAGTGTTACGTTCTTAAACACTTTTGCAGAATGCAGATGTTCATTTCTTTTTTGTAGTCTAGTGATGAAGGATGGTGAAAGTCAGCTGAAATTAGTGTTAGGCCATTCTGTCAAAATAACCTAAGAAATTCTGTATATCAGAAAAGGCTGTGGTTGTCTGGGAGCCTTCTCTGAGGGTGGGTGATGTTCAGAGCTGGGTGTCCAGCAGTGTCCCAGAGGTGGATAATTCTGTAGAATATATAAAGCCTGAAAGAGAGAGAAAACAGGAAAACAAACAAAAAACAAAGCCAACCCAGCCAGCTAAAGACAGCTACCGAAATATAGTGCGTAAAGAGACAGTTCAGAGAAATTTTTAGTCGGTGTCTACTGAAAAAAGGGACTTGACATTGAGCAAGGACGGAGGCTGCTGATACCTTGCTGCGTTCAGAGAAACACAACCTTGGGAACGTTCATTTAAATAAGTGGGGTTGAAGAGCATACCTTTGTGCCATCTGTTTCTCCTTGTAACAAAACACATTGTTGGCAAAGGCTTAGACGTTGCCTACTTGTGTAAAAAGGCGAGAATATAAAATGAACATGGAAAAACCTGTGCTGTGATGAGGATACCTAGTGTAATAGACTTTGTAAAACTGTGATGTTGGGTATTGAGGACTGACTTACGCGGCTGAAATCTACAGATCTGAAACAGGCGGAGGGGAGACACAAATCAGACTCTTTACATGTAGAGTGTGTTGCTCTTTAATGATCTCTTTTCACCTGTAGTAGAACTTATATTGCTTTTTTGATGCTCTCATAGTAGTGTGCTTGGGATTTGCATGCACATTTCTGTTTTTTTATTTGTTTTTGTTTTTCTTAAGTGCTATCATTATTGTGAAAGTAGGTTTGAAAACATCACTTAATATTAGAAGTTGTTCCTTCCCAGCCTTGAGATGGAGGAATGTGGGATGAAGTATGTTGGCTATTAATGCCTGCTCATTGTGAAGTTTCCACAAGCAATCAGAAAGGTACGTGGTGAGCTGGGAGATGCTTGTTTGCAGGTGCACTTTCCCAGCTCTGAGGTCTGGGCTTACGTGTTTGACTTCTCTGTTACTCAAGCTACTTTTCTTCTCCTGCCTCCTCTGGCAGAATGCTTAGGCATGGTGCTGATGGAGCCTTAACACAAAATGGAAGAGGTAAAATGTGTGTATTGTTTTAAAAATGAAAAACCAAAGAGCCTGCTTTGTAGAAACTCCTTGTTAGAGCTGTCCCACGAGTAGTTTAACTGAAGTCATCCTGAGTTAACATTGTCGTGCCCTTTAGTCTGCTTCTCTGGCAGACTGGGGAAGCCAGCCCGCAGCCAGAGACATAGAAAAGTCTCTTGCTGGAAGTGGGAAAGTTAACAGAGCTTCAGCCTTATCTAATCTGGCCTACAGGTATTTATTAACCTATTGCCATGGTGTCAAAGCTCTGCTCAAAGTACAGTGAGGGGTGATGTTAGGACAGGTAGTACAATTCAGGTTACATTAGGTACAAAAAGGTTAAATTAGGTACAAAAGTTTGTAATGAAAAGATAATTTTGGCCCTTCCTGTAAAATAAAATACTGATTTGTGTAGAGAAACTTTTATGACCATCTTATTTCCTGAATGTTTTAAAATATTTCCCTCAGACAGGCTTCCTCACAGCTGTGTGCAAGCCTTTTTTTGCACTTCGTGTGGAAGGTTATAGGTAAAAGAAGTATAACTTCTTCTCCAAGGTTGATCCTCCGTGATTGTTCGAGGCACATTAGGGAAGTATTATGGGAAAGTAGCTTTGCCTATGTGGTCTGTGTATTTTTGAGCGAACTGCTGTATTTGTGAAAAGTTCTGGATTGTCGGCTCTATCAGGTTATTTGTCTGAGCCCTGCCGAGCGTGGGTGTTAGCACGGCCAGATCCAAACTTAAGCTACTGATGTTTGAGTGTGCGGCATACATTTATGTTTTTCCTTTGGGTAAGTGGACAAAAATGCAAAATGAAGCCTGGAGTGCTGTTGTGCCCCACAGTGAAAGCCCAGATCCAGCCTTGTTGATGCCAGCTTGGATGAGAGTTTTGACACAAAAGCGTAATTGCTGGAAAAAGACTTGCAATTTTAGTAATCTTTTTGTGAACAAAGGGAAGCAAAGCATTGTCTGTGCTTAAAATGACTTAAAATATAGTGTGTTTTGTTTATATGCATATATGTATGTAAATATGCAATGAAGCTGTGCAGGTTCCTAGGGCACACACAGTTTCCCTGCATTAGATGGAGTGGCATGTTAAAGGGAGATGCAGTGGTTTGCACAAGTGGGTAGAGCCTTGTCAGTGGCAAAGTTGGGGGAAAAAAAAACAGAAATCATCAATCTCTTAACTTCTAGTTTCTTAGCTTGGATTACACTGCTTTGCAGCCTGCATGAACAAAATAGGTGCGGAGGTGTTCTGTTATGATCCCGAACTTCTTGAAGTGGACAAAGGATAATTTTGGGTGGGGCTAACAATGGCATACTGTCCATTTCGACAGCAGCCTGTTTTTGTAGCTAGGCACTTGTATCTGTTCTTGATTTCAGCCACCGAGTTGTTTAAAGCTGAAATAGTGCACATACTTACTGAAGTGCACTTGCACATTCTTACTGCAGCACGCTGACAAGGCTGAGTCCTTCCCAGTGTACAGTCGATGTGTAAGGAAGGCTATCAGCGGGGTGTTGCTCAGCCTTTTAAAGATTATATGAAATAGTATGTCTTGTAAATACCATCCCAGTGTTAACGGTTAGCAGCACAATTCTCTGGCATTTCCATGGCCGTGATCCGCGCTGCTGTGGGGGTTCTGCCACCCCAGAGCAGCTCCTGTTTATATACTGTGGTCACTGGCATCTGCATACTTAGTCGCTCGGAAGCATGAGCGTAGGTACCAGGCTGTCCAATGTTGAAGGTGGCTGTGGGTGGAGAAAAATAGTTGGGATGTGGCTGGGACATACTAACATGTCATACAAATGCCTAAATTTCAAAGCTTGGGAGGGAGCAGGAGGGAGAAATCATGATTATCTCATCCTTCATTACAACTGGAGGCTGCTGTCCTTGTGGATCTAGAGAATTATTTTGTAGAAGTTTGGCTTCCAGTGCCAGTGGGCAGTTGTGGACGGTGGATGAGCGCGCTCTGCTGAGGACCAGGACCTCGAGCAGTAGTGTCCTGCTAAGATCTTTCCAATGATGTTTAATTTCTGTTTTAATTTCATTGACTTAAGCTCAGACTGCTTTTCCCCAGGTAGCCTAGAGCAGTGCTCACACCAAAGGCATCGGGGAAGTGTGTGCGTGGGCTTTTTTCTCTCCAAGTGGTGAAAGTGAGAATTTCTGCTCGATTCCCAGTAATTTTTAGGTGGATCTTCTATGTGCTGCTTGTATATAGCACTTGGTAACTGTTTGCATCTCAAATGCTTAATCATTATGCTAGTTTTTTGTTTGTTTGTTTGTTTTTTGTGAGCACAATGCGTCTTATTTCTACTGAGCCAGATGTTACAGCACTAGAGCTCTTTTGGAGCTTGGGACCATTTTTTGACTCTATATGCTATTTACCAAAGTATACGTTTCCCAGCCTTGTTCACATAATTCCCTCCCTCTTGGGGATCTTTTCCCATGTCAACAAATTATTGTTTTCCTACTTTCAGGCATCCAGCAAATCTAGCCACTCTGGAAAAGCATGTTTGCTAGGTAGAGCTGGTTCATTTGGCAGTGAAGTGCTTTAACACTGCGTGAACTTTTAAATGATCACAGGTTTTGAAGCTAACCTCAATCAAATGAGCCAGAGGCTTACATTTCTAAAATAATTTGGCTACAGATTCCATTAAGAAAAAAAAAATCAGAAATCTTAGGAAAAAAATCTTGGGGGGAGTTTTTTTTTTTTAACAAAAAATTGTGCCCAATATACGGCATAATAACGTAACTAAAAATAGCTCAGAAATTTGTATTTGATTTTGCAGTTCCCATATTTGAGTAAACTTGATTTCTGTGCTATGTAGAAATACCGTGACACAAATTCTTTAAAAAAAAAGAAGCTGGACTTCAGGTGAAAATGTGCACCGTCTGAATTTGCAAAGACATTATGAAATCATTTTTAGACTAGCCGTGTATTTCCAAAGTTCAGCTGCTTTTACAGCACAGATCTCTGTGTGAATGCAGAGTAAGAGTTTTCAAACTACTACAGCTTGGAGCTAATGCAGACATTTACTCTAATGGTGGTGATTTCATGTCTTCTCAGGCTACCGTAAGGGTAATGCAGCATGCAGGCTGAGGATGTTGCGATGACTTAGTTTTGCACAGCAATCTGGAGGTGCGAAGGCGCGGCAGGAGTGTGGAGGACATCGGCCGTCTGGTGAGACGGGAGGTACGAGTCCTTTCTGCAGAAGGCGTTCTCCCAAGGTCACGCAGACAGCTCCTTGGTTTCCACGTGTGTATAATTTCACTCCCTGCACAGTGCGCTAATTTAAGTTTGCCATAGTTGCAGGTCAGCCATAAACAGTGCTTCAAACAGTCTGTGGGACACTCAAGAAGAAAGATGGAGAGAAAATTGTGTGTTTAACTTGCACCAGTGGTAGTTAAATGTATCGATGTCAGGAGCAGCAGCTATTTTAGCCGTGGACTCGATGCATAACAGCTGGGGTCATGCAAGCTCATTCGCGTTCAGCCCTGTTTCGGGACAGATTGCCTAGACAGAGAACAGAACGGCCGAGAGCGTGAACCAAAACTTTTCAAACACTATTTGCTATGTAGTAGTGGACGCTTGAACTTTGCAAATGGTTTGATAAGAGTAGTCTTATTGGCAGGAATCTAATCATAATTATTTTGGTTACCTTAAATAAGTTGATACCAGTGGATAGAAAATGGGAAGAAGCTTTATAAATCTTGTTTGTGCACTTTGTTGGTTCCTGTAGCTCTTGAACTAATTCTGGAACAAATCAGGATTGCCTTCAATAAATGACAGGTAGAAACTGCGATGGTGTGAAATGGCAGGAGGATTCTGCATGGGATGGTTAAATCCACTGACACTATATTTTGTATGTCTGATGCTCTGTAAGTTGTTAAACGCACTGTAAACTTTTTTGCTGTTGACTTAGTAAAAATAAGTTGTTGTTGGGACCTGCCAGTACATGAAAGCCGGTAAAACAAATACATGTGTTTAAAATACAGTCTTATTCACAAGGTGTTAAAAGAAAAATTGAAATAATCTTCTGTTGAAGCTTACAGTTATTGTTAAATTGTTAAATGTTCAGAAAATTAAATTGAAGTAGTATTTAAGCAGTATTTGGCTGAGCACATGAGTTTTGTAAAGTGATACATCTGTCTTTACTGGCTCCCTGTATTTGTCTGTGGGGAGACTGGGACCATTTCCATATTAATTATTTGTTCCAATCAAAGTTGAAGAAACTTATAAAGTACTGAAAGAGGTGACTGTTATCTTTACTTTTCCAGCCTGTGGATTAAAAACTAGACACGGAGCTTTAAGGTCCCCTTGTTTTAGCCGTGAAAGTCTTGATGTTAACGAATGGTATTCCTTGCGATCTGGTATTATTTCCTTCTTTCTAATGAATGTAGTTTAAATGCACAGCTTGTATTCATAAATGCAGTTTTTGTTTATACGTGGCATTAATGATAGCTATTAATAGGGAGTTCAGAAGTGTTTTTGATATATCAAGCTACATTTGGACAAAGATCTAACAGATTTTGAAAGGAATGTAGATAAAAAGAACTATAAAATCACTGAATTGTTTGTATATTTCTAGTTAAGAAAGGAAATAACAAGTTTAGTGTAACTACTATATATAATTGCTGATTGTCGTTTTTCAATTTGCCAAAAAATGAGAAATCACTTTTTCATTATGAAGACCACGAAAAGTGCACCAAAAGGGGGGAAAAAAAAACAAACAAACCACCTCCATGCAAGTGAGGGTGTCTTTCTTTCAGTCAATTCAGTTTACTTTTCATGCCCTAGGCTCTCTTTGGCTGCTAGCGGTGCGCTCTGTCCTGCGTTTGTCGGTGGTGATGTAAAATATAAACTTCTTCCTTTCATGCATGTACAGTTTACTGGAGGATTTGGTCTCCGTTCAGTTGCAGATTTCCGTAACACAGCATCTAAGATCAGCTGGTATTTGCTGAAGCTGGAAGCCGGTGGTTCTTGCAGTTCTGGCTTGCACAGAAGTTTCCATTCTATACCTCTGTTTTATAACTCTCCGGTTTTTTCAGACTCTTGGCTTTTGGACTGATTTTTTTTTTTTCCCCAGCCTAACTGCTGCCAAAAGTGGATTTCATTTTTGGAAAGCTTGAGCTAGGGCAGTTTGTCCATTTTGGAAAATAAGAGGAATACTCTTTATAAAAATACTGTTGGTTTTTTTTGTTGTTGTTGTTTTTAAGTTAAAATACATAGAAGTAGGAAGTTAAGATGTTCTGGAAGACATGTTTGGGAGTTTGCTGAGGAAGAATTGGCTTTGATAATACTGAACTATGGTCCACTGAAAATCATATGCTTTGTGTTCCTAGTTTATTTTTTCGTCTTGCTAAGCTAAAATGGTACAGTGAAGGGAGGATCTGTTGGGTAGGCAGTAATATATGCTATTTAAGAAAATAGGAAGTAACAATTGGGATTATTAAACAACAATAACTGTTGTTCCAACTCCTGATTTTTATTTACATTTCACTCCTATGTCCTAAAAATTGCTAACATCGATTGTGTTTACTGATTCTGCATAAGAGTAGATACCTTCTTCTCTAAAGAACCTTCAGTTTAAAATGTTTGTTCCTGTTTTTTTTCTGATGCTGGTTTTATGTAAAAGTTATGTTACTTTTATACTGTTATGAAAACTTAAAAAAAAAAAATAAAAAATTAAAACCCTGATGTAACAAACGCTTGCTTAGATAGTTCTGTGTAGGCTGACTTCCTGACACGTGGAATAACTGACGTACACCCAGGTCTGCTCTGTAGTTTGCACTGCAGAATCGAGTTGATGTGTCTGTGTCCTGCAGTGCTCCCAAGGGCAGAAGCAGCCAAATCTGATCGTGGCAGAGGTAGATGTCAGACTGCCGTATGAAAGGCTGCCTTGTTTTTTGGTTTGGAATTCTTCCTCACTAGGTACGTCAGCAAAGCTTAACTCATGTAATACGCGTTCTCAGCAATACGACGTATGCTACGCCACGGGAAGTTTGCTTTGCCCATATTGGGGGTCTTTTGTTACCTTACGGTATGCAGCGCTAACACGAAAGCGAGATCGCTCTGATGGTTCGTGTCAATTTTAGTGGATATCCCCCATATCCTTGTAGGAGATGTGCGAGGACCTGAGCATATACAGTGGTGAATTTTTATATGCATAAGAACTTCCAAATATCATGTTTGCCAGGCACTGATGTTGAATTTTCCTGTTCTCTTTCTGTAGCGCTCTTGAATTTGAATTGAGTTGTCTCTCAATTTCTACATACCAGAAAGTACACAAAGGTGCAAGGCTGCCTGTGGTGGCTGTTATTTCATGCATGTAGGCAGCTAACATCTGGCTGGCTCTTGGTGGAGCAATTCCTTATAACCCTTTTTATTTGCTCAGCTCACCTTCCAAATCTTTCTGTTTCCATGAGAAAGATGATTTGTTCATTATACATACAGTAATAATTTCAATGTTAGAATCTGACAACTCTTTAAGGTGGGGGGGGAGTGGTAATCTCATCAGAAAACCTTGATGAAAACTGCAAAGCTTTAGCTGAAGTGCATGTAGTCTGAATGCATTATTCACCCTAAATACAGGCATGGCATTGCCACACGGGTGTCCTGTTAGTGCGGTTCCACTCTGTAATATCACTGTCACGGTACCATACTTCCACGGTTTTAAAATATTTTCAACCTTGAGCTGAATATACAAGCTGATTTGAAAAAAATCAGAACTAGGTCACTGGGGGAAGCTTTTGTTAGCTGCCTATTTAATTTCTTACACGGATTTATTTGGGGGAATAATTTAGTAACTCACTAATATCATTAGTCGTTGTCTTGGCAGCCTGTAAAGAGTAATTGAGAACTTTGGAATGGAAAGTATGCCATACTGTGAACTTGTATTGAAAGCGGGACCTTTCTGATATATATTCATGCAGCTTCTTGCCCTGACGTCGAAGTTACAGTAATTAAGTAATTACTTAAAAGATTTTGCTTTCTGCTGCTTTCATGCAGATTGAACAGTGACATGGAGCTATCCACTGCAGAGCTGAACTTTCATTTTTGTAAACTTCAAAATTGTAGGAAACTTTTCAGAAAGGATGGTTATATCGTGGCATATGAACTTGAAACAGATAAATGTAACAAGCAATTTGAGGAACTAAGTAGCTGTAAGAAGAGTTTTCCCACTGGATTTGAGACAGAATGGAAGGTTGTGTTCAGTCTCAAGCTTTTGTAACTGATCTTTATTTAAAAAAAAAAAAGTGTCATTGTTAATGCTCTATACTTTGAAGGAAGTACTATGAAATTAAATTTAGTTTAGAATGAGTTTTTTAACCTGTTGCTGTAAATGACACCTAAATTTATAGTTGAAAGCTGATTAAAATAATTTTACACTTTTAACAACTAGGTGTCACCTTTATAACTTAATCAGTTGCAATACTTTCCTCTTACTCTATAATTCCGTTACCAAATCTCATTAATTTTTCATTCCCCCTTATTTCTCCTCCTTCTGTGGTGTCTGCATGATTCCAAATAGTAGAATTTGGGGAATAAAAGGATAAAACAGTGCTTTTTATCACCTGGCTATAGCGGGCATTGTGCATGAGCAGTGGAAGGCTGTCAGATGTGTGGTTTTGTTTTGTTTTCTGAAATGGCAGAATGCTTATGCTAATATTTCATTGATTTGTTTTTAAATTTCAGGGTAAGATCTCAACTACATGGGGTGAGGCAGGGCAAGTATGTGTTTAATTTGTTCTGTGCTTGGTTTACATTTGTCCCAAGGCCTGGAAGCCAGTGTTTAGGCTATCTGGATGAACCGAAGCTGACCCAGCTGTGGGCTGTGAGGCTAGGAGCTGTAAACAGCAGCGTGGTCCTGTCTCAAGACTCGAACACAACACTGAAAAGGCACAATTAGGTCTCCTAAAGGAAGGAAGCTCTTTGGGTAAACTCGAGGCAGACTGCTTACAGAAACTCAGTAAAAATATTTCAGTCACAGTTCTCTTTCCAAACAGACTGAGAGAAT
The DNA here is from genome assembly GCA_013399475.1 of Chauna torquata. NCBI lineage: Eukaryota > Metazoa > Chordata > Aves > Anseriformes > Anhimidae > Chauna > Chauna torquata. The sequence goes on from VXAL01006408.1 coordinate 113,061, forward strand.
CAAAGAAGTGCTGGTTGGCATGGACCTCCAGAGGTCTCTTGACCTCCTGAGGGCTGCTGCCACCACTAGGTCAGGGCAGCTGTGGCTTCATCTAGCCAAGTCCTGAAAACCTCCATTGATGGCAATTCTGTGGCTTCTTTGTGCACTCTGTTTAGTGCTGCTCTGCCCTTCTGGGTGTTGCTTGAACCAATGAAAAGGCAGTCTGTGGCCATTGTCCCTCGCTGTATCATGCAACTCTTCCAAGAAGAGTTTGGCTCAATCATCTCTCTAACTACCCATCTAATAGTTGTAGGCAGTTATTAGATCGCTCATGAGCCTTTTTCTTGCAAGCTGAACTTCCTCAATTTCTCTCCATGGAGCATGTTCTCCCAGCCCTGGCCATCTCAATTACCCTTCTGCTGGACCTGCTCCAGTTTCTCCAGTCTCTCTTGAGTGGAGTGCAACCTCAGCAGTCGGGTGCCAGTGTGGTACGTAGATGATACGAACACCCTTTCTAGGAACTGCAGTGTGAAGATGACGGGACCGTCATCAGGCATGAAGCTTATGGAGTCTTGGAGGCATAACTCAGTTTAAAGATGGTGCATGGAGTGATTGGGAGATATCCCAATCAAGCCATAATATACAGCTAATTTTAACAGCTGTATATAAAGAGCCATGGATAGGACACGGTTTCCTTTATCAGAACAGCAGAGTTTGACTGAAAAACTGTGTAACTGTCACCAGGAGTTGTTCACAAGTTAATGCAAGTTTATTAATCTTGACAGAAGATGGTTGGAACTAGAATTACTTCTCATCTCACAAATGAGATATCAGAGAGAGAGAGTCACAGGACATCTCCTGGTCAATGACTTCTGGAAATTAATAGGTCTGTCTGCAAAAGGACAGGCTGACATGTCCCATCTTCTGTTGGTGGAAGTGCACGAGGCTGGTTACCGTACTGGTGCATCCCCAGCAAGTGTTGCTGGCTAAAAAGAATTCCTGTCTGAAATCTGTGGTGCCTGTGAACAGTAGGCGTACAATAATGATAAAAAAAAAAAAAAGAAAAGAAAAAGAAAAAGCATGTGTTTCTGTACTTTAAAAAAAAATCCTACTATATTTAAGGATATTTTTCTTCCGTTACTATTTTAAGACTTATTTGCAGGTGCAAAGCTAGAAATGTATTTCGTTTGAAAGTTAAGAATTTAGTTTTCATAATGTGTTTTTCCAGGAGTACATGTGTACTGTGTGGCAAGTAGTCTGTAAAACACCTGAGAAACATGCCTATAGACAGAAGAATAAAAATGGTACTTACAGAAGATGGTGTGGTTTACCATGACCTGTATCATTGTTTTTTTTTTCCACTGTCAAAATTAAAAAACACACACAAAAACAAACAAACAAAAAAACCATACCCACAGGGTCTTCTTAGGTAAAATCTTTGCTTGCAGAAGAATTCAGCTGTGTTTTTACAAAGAAAATACTATTTTAGATATCATAAGACTTGTCTGAAGAAGAGGAGAGCTCTTCTCACCGTATTGCGTGGTTGGGAGATGGCACAGATAATAAGTGCATCTCTGTATCCAGTGAAGTGACCAAGAACTGGATAGTTTCTGCTGACTTGCAGGTTAATTTTGTGGGTTTCAGCATCATTGGCTTGATCCAACAGGATACCAAGAAACTTCTTGAACGAATGGTATTTGTGCCATGTGAATTCACCTGGCTTGCGCTTCATCCTCTTAGTTTCCTTCATGGGTAACCATAACTCGTGAAAGCATGGATGAGAAAGATGAGCTGATTTCATGTTGTTCTGTCCTTTTATTTCTGTACTTTCCTCCTTAGCTAAGGCATTGGATTCAGTCAGCTCTGTTCACATCGGTCGGATTACCAGAGCTGTTGCAGACTTTCAGTACTGCAGAGTTGAGCTTTCTCACTGAAGTTTTTTGAAGTGATACAGAGATACTTAGCCAAATTGCATGGTTCTAAAAACATTGACAGTTAATCTACCTTTCTTGTAAGAAGCAATTGCTCTTGAATTTTTGTGAATCTCAGTAATGCAAAACAACTTCCCCAACTTTCAGCATATTTTTTTAAACCCTCTTTATTTTAACCTAAAGGGCCCATTCTTTTCGTTTGCACATTTCATTGAATTATTATATTGCTAATTATTATAGTACCCTCATTAAAAAGATGTGCTGTTCTGAGTTTAGAGAGTCGGTTAGAGAACTGTTTGTGCCTGGTTTACTCGAGCGTCTTCTGGAGCTCTGACCTTTCCAAATAAACGAAATCTGAGTGCCGTGAATGCCTCAGGTGTGTTTTGCTGGAGCATCAGCATTAATGAAAATGAGCCAGAGACAGGAAAATGATTCTCTCAGATGGTCTCTGGCACAGAGCACAGTCCGGTGCCACGCTCGTGTTGTTATAAGCAGAGCTGCATGTCCTCATTTTGGGTGTGCTGTAAATTCCCCCTTTTCTCCCGCATTACCGCGGCCGCTTTCTGTCAGTGTTGGCATTCTGGCATTGCACCCAGCTTGACTAAAGGCTGGGCAGAGGGTTGGCGGGGAGGGGTTCATCGCAGGCAGCTCGGCACACAGCGTGGCGCGGTGCCGCGGTGTGCGGGAGGGAGGCTGTCTGGCTCAAAGCTCTTTTTTGGGGGGCAGAAGGTACCTACCTGGGTGCTTATGTGTTACAGTAACAAAGGTGGTCATACTAATGTGACAAATCTTTCATGCACTTTTCTATAGTTTTTTAAAGATGCCATATTTTATTTCTGATTTGCTATAAATTAGTTTGTCTTAATCTCCTTGTCTTTTTTTTTTTTTAGTCAAAATATTATGGCCAGGCTTTATTGACAGAAGTTTACAAGCATCTGAATTTGATCGAGTCGGACTACTTTGGAATTGAGTTCCAGAACATCCAGTCATACTGGGTATGTAACATTTCCTGACAAATTCATTACAGTAAAAATGTTGAGTGGATGCCGTTGCTTAAATGTCAGAAGTTTCAAAATCTGCTGGAGTCTCTAGTGGGATTATCTCTTTGATTACTGTAAATCTACTTCACTAATCAGAACAAAGACAGCTAATACAGTAGAGAGGGAGAATCAGATTCTACTTCTCATTAAATCTCAAAAACATATAATGCAATTGTGTAGTTGCTGATGTTTCCACTTTCAGGGGCATAAATAAAATCCTCCTTTCCTCTAAAAAATGGTAACTCAAAGTGTAGTCTGTAGAGCACTTACAAAATCATATTAAATGTGTAGTTTTGGTAGTGTTGACATTTATCTTCAGTTAATTCAGTCTTCGGTTAATTTCCCTGAAGAGTCATTACGAACCTCCCTATAATAAACATAAGCCCTAGCAGCTCTGTAGACCTGCATTCACTTTTAATCATTGATCTAGATAAATACTAATATTCTGTTAGCCTCCTAATTGCTTATCCTTGCGAAGAGGACAATGTAGCTTCTAAACTGAAAAATGTTCTCAAAACTAGGCCTTTGTTCTTTTTCTCTATTATGTTTTCTAGTTTTAGGGCTTACATGCAGAAGGTATGACTGAGATCATAGAGAGTGCTAACAGCACTAATACATACTGCTTTTGAGCCAAGAAACTGCAGCAAAGCTTTTTTAGTTTCTCTTTCTTCTGCAAAGCTTCCAAAGTGTTTCTGGTAATAAGTTTCTTAAAATCCTCAGCTCTTGCCAAGAGAAATGACTAGTAGGGATCTAACCTAGGCCATTGTTCTGTTACAGTTTTTTGTTTGGAGGGGTAAAAAAAAAAAAAAAAAGTTAAGCATTCAGAATACTTTGTATTAGTTTTATGGTTACTCCTTTTACTTAGAACGACAATAGTTTTTTTTTTTAAAATCTGTTTTCAAAAGAGAACAAAACTGTGGGAAATGAATAAAGAGTAAAAATCTTTAAATATCATTCTATAGGTAAGAGAGATGGACAGAGTGTGGAAGGAAAAAAACTCGGGCCTTGTCATGTCACCCAAATCTTCTGTAATTCCGTACTCCAGCTTCTTTCTACAGTCGTGTTTTGGCATGGTTTCTGTCTCCTCAGCGTTGGTGTGCTTTTGCTGAAGTGACTGTTCCTCCTCTGTCCAAATGAGCTTTAAGCTTGGATCAGTGATTTTTGTACTGATAAATGATATGATAAATGTCAATTCAAGTAGATAAGTACTTTTTTTTTTTTTTTTAAAGCAAAGGCATTGCTGCATTGCTCCAGTGAGGGAAAAATGCATATGCATAAACTACTGCTTAAAGTGAATTTACTTTTGATGTTTTCGTATTGTATTCAAATATGAATGCTGGTTTGTAATTTTTTTCTTTAATTTCAGATTTGGCTGGAACCTATGAAACCTGTTATTAAACAAGTACGGAGTAAGTAGTTTTAAAAAAGGAAGTTTTCCTTAGTTTGCATCTACTTTATGTGGGCTGCTTTCATAATTACTACTTGATTTACTGGTTATGCTTCCCTGAAAATTGTATTTGGTAGGGGTGATAATGGTTCCTGTTTGGACATGCAAACCTGATGTTTTTAATATGTAGTATGTAGTGGGTGGAATGGAAAATTACTGAGCATATGATTCTTTCTCTGTGATAAATAACTAGATAGATTGGATCAGCTGGTGTTAAGTTTGTGAAACATGACGTTTGCTGTTTGTGAGCTTTTCTAAACTGTGTTGTCTTACAATGGGAAGAAAAAGGAATATTTCGGATTATTGCACCCATTGTGAACGAGGAGGTAATATCTGCAATCATGATCCTCTCTGGGAGCTGATTGCCTTTCAAAAGGACTGCAAAAGCTGCACTTGCCTTCCCCCTTCTTCTGCCTTGCTAGGCAAAATTCAGAGCTTGCTGACACTCAGTGAATTTCAATGGGGTGGATATTCCCCTTCTCATTCTCAAAAATTCTCTGAAATCTCCTCGGGAACAGCTTCACTGAGAGAGCAGAGGTGGTGATCTCTCACCATGTGAGTGGTGAATGCCACAGAATGGCTGAGGTTGGAGGCACCTCTGAGTCCATCTGGTCCAACCCTGCTCAAGCAGGCCCACCCAGAGCAGGGTGCCCAGCGCCACGTCCAGGCGGCTTTTGAAGTTCTCCAAGGAGGAGACCCCAGCACCTCTCTGGGCAGCCTGTGCCAGTGCCTGGTCACCTGCACAGTAAAGAAGTGCTTTCTGATGTTTAGAGGGAACCTCCTGTGTTCCGGTTTGTGCCTACTGCCTCTTGTCCTGGCACAGGGCACCAGTGAAAGGAGCCTTGCTCTGTCCTCATTGCATCCTCCTTTCAGGTATCTATAGATACTGATAAGATCCCCCCTGAGCCTCTCTTTTCCAGGATGAACAGTCCTGACTCTCTCAGCCTGTCCTCAAAGGAGCGGTGCTCCAGGTCCTTCATCATGTTGGTAGCCCTACGTTGGCCTCTCTCCAGCATGTCAAGGTCTCTCTTGTACTGGAGGGCTCAGAACTGGGCACAGTACTCCACGTGCAGCCTCACCAACACTGCGTAGAGGGAGGTGATCACCTCCTTCAACCTGCTGGTGACACTTTGCCTAATGCAGCCAAGAATGCCATTAGCCTCCTTAGCAGCAAGGGCACATTGCTGACTCATGTTCAACTTGGTGTCTACTGGGATCCCTAGGTCCTTTTCTTCCAGGCTGCTTTCCAGCTGGGTGCCCCCCAGCATGTCATGGTGCCTGGGGCTGTTACTGTCNCTGGTTTGTAATTTTTTTCTTTAATTTCAGATTTGGCTGGAACCTATGAAACCTGTTATTAAACAAGTACGGAGTAAGTAGTTTTAAAAAAGGAAGTTTTCCTTAGTTTGCATCTACTTTATGTGGGCTGCTTTCATAATTACTACTTGATTTACTGGTTATGCTTCCCTGAAAATTGTATTTGGTAGGGGTGATAATGGTTCCTGTTTGGACATGCAAACCTGATGTTTTTAATATGTAGTATGTAGTGGGTGGAATGGAAAATTACTGAGCATATGATTCTTTCTCTGTGATAAATAACTAGATAGATTGGATCAGCTGGTGTTAAGTTTGTGAAACATGACGTTTGCTGTTTGTGAGCTTTTCTAAACTGTGTTGTCTTACAATGGGAAGAAAAAGGAATATTTCGGATTATTGCACCCATTGTGAACGAGGAGGTAATATCTGCAATCATGATCCTCTCTGGGAGCTGATTGCCTTTCAAAAGGACTGCAAAAGCTGCACTTGCCTTCCCCCTTCTTCTGCCTTGCTAGGCAAAATTCAGAGCTTGCTGACACTCAGTGAATTTCAATGGGGTGGATATTCCCCTTCTCATTCTCAAAAATTCTCTGAAATCTCCTCGGGAACAGCTTCACTGAGAGAGCAGAGGTGGTGATCTCTCACCATGTGAGTGGTGAATGCCACAGAATGGCTGAGGTTGGAGGCACCTCTGAGTCCATCTGGTCCAACCCTGCTCAAGCAGGCCCACCCAGAGCAGGGTGCCCAGCGCCACGTCCAGGCGGCTTTTGAAGTTCTCCAAGGAGGAGACCCCAGCACCTCTCTGGGCAGCCTGTGCCAGTGCCTGGTCACCTGCACAGTAAAGAAGTGCTTTCTGATGTTTAGAGGGAACCTCCTGTGTTCCGGTTTGTGCCTACTGCCTCTTGTCCTGGCACAGGGCACCAGTGAAAGGAGCCTTGCTCTGTCCTCATTGCATCCTCCTTTCAGGTATCTGTAGATATTGATAAGATCCCCCCTGAGCCTCTCTTTTCCAGGATGAACAGTCCTGACTCTCTCAGCCTGTCCTCAAAGGAGCGGTGCTCCAGGTCCTTCATCATGTTGGTAGCCCTACGTTGGCCTCTCTCCAGCATGTCAAGGTCTCTCTTGTACTGGAGGGCTCAGAACTGGGCACAGTACTCCACGTGCAGCCTCACCAACACTGCGTAGAGGGAGGTGATCACCTCCTTCAACCTGCTGGTGACACTTTGCCTAATGCAGCCAAGAATGCCATTAGCCTCCTTAGCAGCAAGGGCACATTGCTGACTCATGTTCAACTTGGTGTCTACTGGGATCCCTAGGTCCTTTTCTTCCAGGCTGCTTTCCAGCTGGGTGCCCCCCAGCATGTCATGGTGCCTGGGGCTGTTACTGTCNNNNGTTTGTGCCTACTGCCTCTTGTCCTGGCACAGGGCACCAGTGAAAGGAGCCTTGCTCTGTCCTCATTGCATCCTCCTTTCAGGTATCTGTAGATATTGATAAGATCCCCCCTGAGCCTCTCTTTTCCAGGATGAACAGTCCTGACTCTCTCAGCCTGTCCTCAAAGGAGCGGTGCTCCAGGTCCTTCATCATGTTGGTAGCCCTATGTTGGCCTCTCTCCAGCATGTCAAGGTCTCTCTTGTACTGGAGGGCTCAGAACTGGGCACAGTACTCCACGTGCAGCCTCACCAACACTGCGTAGAGGGAGGTGATCACCTCCTTCAACCTGCTGGTGACACTTTGCCTAATGCAGCCAAGAATGCCATTAGCCTCCTTAGCAGCAAGGGCACATTGCTGACTCATGTTCAACTTGGTGTCTACTGGGATCCCTAGGTCCTTTTCTTCCAGGCTGCTTTCCAGCTGGGTGCCCCCCAGCATGTCATGGTGCCTGGGGCTGTTACTGTCCAGGTGCAGGACTCTGCGCTTCTCCTTGCTGAACTCCATGAGATTTTTGTCAGCCCACCTTTCCAGCCTGTCAAGGTGCTTCTGGATGGCTGCACAGCTCTCTGGTGAGTTAACCACTCCTCCCAGTTTTATGTCATCTGCGAATTTCCTGAAGGGTGCGCTCTGCCCCATCATCCAGATCACTATTGAAGATATTTAATGTGACTTGACCCAATACTGACTCCTGGGGTACTCTGCTTGTTACTGGCCTCCAACTGGACTTTACACCACTGACCACTACCCTCTGAGCCCGGCCATTCAGCTAGTTTTTGATCCACCTCACTGTCTGCTCATCCAGCATATACTTCAACAGCTTCTCTCTGAGGATCTTATGGGGGACAGTGTCAAACCCTTTACTGAAGTCCAGGAAGACAGTATCCGCTGCTCCCCTCTCATCCATCAGGCTGTTCATTTCGTTATAGAAGCATATTGGGTTGGTCAGGCATGACTTGGTGAATCCATGCTGGCTACTCCTGGTGATTTTCTTCTCATTCATGTACCTGGAAATGGTTTCCAGCATGAGCTGCTCCATCACCTTCCCAGGGATCGAGGTGAGGCTGACCAGCCTGTATTTCCCTGGGTCCTCCTTCTTGTGCTTTTTGAAGATAGGAGTGACATTTGCATTCCTCCAATCTTCAAGCACTTTTCCCAGTTGCCAGGATTGAGCAAAGATTATACAGTGGCCTTGCAATCGCATCTGCCAGCTCCCTCAGCATCCCATCAGGGCCCGTGGACTTACGGATGTCCAGTTTGCTGAAGTATTCCCTGACCTGATTCTCTTCCACCATCTTCCTTGCTCCAGCCTTTCCCCCCAGTCTCTGGGACCTGAAGACCAGTCTTGCTGGTAAAGACTGAGGCAAAGGAGGCATTCAGCACCTCAGCCTTTTCGCTGTCCTGTGTAATGGGCCCCCATTTTCTCTAATCTTCCTTTTGTCACTGATGTACTTGTAGAAGTTATTGTTGTTGCCCTTGACATCCCTGGCCAGATTCAATTAGGGCTTTATCTTCCCTTACTCTATCCCTGGATGTTCGGATAGTGTCTCTGTATTCCTCCCAGGTTACCTGGCCTTGCTTCCACCTTCTGTGCACTTTGTTTTTGTGTTTAAGTTTGGCCAGGAGCTCCTTGTTCATCTATGCAGGCCTCCTGGCATTTTTGCCTGACTTTCTCTTTGTTTGGGTGCATCGCTGTCAAGCTTGGAGGAGGTGATCCCTGAATATTAACCAGCTTTCTTGGGCCCCTCTTCCCTCCAAGGGCATTATCACACAGGACTCTACCAAGCAGATCCCTGAAGAGGCAAAAGTCTGCTCTCCTGGAGTCCAGGGCTGTGAGCTTACTGCATGCCCTTCTCGCTGCCCTAAGGATCTTGAACTCCACCATCTCATGGTCACTGCAGCCAAGGCTGCCTTCGACCTTCACATTCCCTGCCAGCCCTTCCTTGTTGGTGAGAATGAGGCCGAGCATAGCACCTCTCCTTGTTGGCTTCCTCTGTCACTTGGAGACAGAAGTTATCATCAGTGCACTCCGGGAACCTCCTGGATTGCTTATGCCCTGCTGTGTTGTCCTTCCAACAGGTATCGGGGTGGTTGAAGCCCCCACTGAGGACCAGGGCTTGTGAATGTGAGGCTGCTCCTATCTGTCTGTAGAGGGCCTCACCCTCTTGTTCTTCCTGGTCAGGGGGTCTGTCGCAGACCCCCACTATAATGTCACTTGTCCCTGCCCTCCTTTTAATCCTAACCCGTACATTCTCAGTCAGCTCCTCATCCATCGCCGGGCAGAGCTCTGTGCACTACAGCTGGTCACTGATACAGAGGGCAGCAGCCCCTCCTCATCTCCCCAGCCTGCTCTTCTGAAAGAGCCTGTGTCCTTCCGTTGCCACACTGTGGTCATGGGAGCCTTCCCACCGCGTCTCCGTGATCCCAGTAAGATCATAGCCCTGCAAGTGTATGCCCGTCTCTAACTCGTCGTGTTTGTTCCCCATACTGCCTGTGTTAGTGTGCAGGCACTTAAGAGGGGCACCCCAGCACGTTGTGTTCCTAGAAGGTGTTTGGGGGATTTCTCCATAACAGTGCCTTGTAGGTGCTGGAGGTGACCCTGCTTAAGCCATGTTTTGTTGATTTTGTGATCCCTCCCTCCCACATCGCCCTGTGCCCTTTGTTCAGCAGCCCTGTCCATCCCGCACAGGGCTGCTGGTACCCTCTCCATCCTGCCTTGTTCCAAGTTTGAAGCCTTCCTTATCAGGTCAGCCATCCTATCTGCAAAGATGTCTGTGCCTCGTCATGACGTGGATCCCATCTCTCCCAAGCAGACTCTGATCCTCAAACAGGGTCCCGTGGTCACAGAACCCCAAATCTGTCACCGACACCAGTTCCGCAGCCAATCATTGACCTGTACATTTGTTTCTACTTTTTGGCCAGGAGGATATTGCCATGGTGATGCCATCTTTGCTTTATACTGCTCTAAAAAGTAGTATGAGATGCATTCTAAAGGCTAAAAATTGTTCAGGTATACAGTATGCTAGTTCTTCTGGAGTTGAAAGAATAGACCAAACTTCCTTTTCTTAGAACAGAGTTAAACTTTGCTCATTTTATTTCTGATTTTAAAAGCTTTATGGAAGAACAAGATCAGGAGAGCCTGGCGGATTACTACTCCATTCAAAATCTTATCTGAGAAAAGTTGAAAATTATTATTAGGATATATTTTTAAGTTACTCTTTTGCCTAAAATTGATCACCAGAAAATAAGAAATCACCAGTTCTAGCTAGGTTTTCTAACTTTAAGGTCATGGCTTTAACTTCTGCTGTCACTGTTTTTTAAGCAGAAGAGCCAAACCAGCAATAGAAGAGGGCTTCCTTAGGAGTCTATCTAGTACTTTAACTCTCCATTTTCTCATTTAAAAAAAGAAAAAAAAAATCACTGTTGCAGTGTTATCTTTTGATATATTCCATGCAGTTAGGCTTGTTTTGTTTTTCCGTAGCTGCCTACTGAAAGGAATTATGTCTTAGTCAAAAGATCTGGTGGAACACAGGTCTGTGGTGCTGCTTGGTTACTCCTGGATCCTATTTTATATTTTGTAAATAGAGGAAATAGCCTTGGGATGTAGGCTGATGGCCAAGAGTTCCCTGATGATACATGCATTGTTCTAAAATGGACAGAGACCATTGGGCAGTGCTAGAATTTATGGCCTCTCTGTTGTTGGGTGGTCTGCCACCCACATTACGTTGTCAGTGACATTGAAAGTTGTCTTTAAAAAATCTTTCATGTTAAGCAGTAGAGTCAGTTGTCTGTCACATGCTCACGTTCTGAAACCAATTTTAAATTTGTAAAGTTTTGGTAGCTGAGGAGAGAGCACTTTTTCAATGTGAGTTGAATTCCCTCCTGGCATTCTGCTGTTTTAAAAATTGAAGTGAAATATGACTGTAGAAAGCCTTGAAAATATTCACAATTGAAATGTTAATTCCATAAATAGTGATTTAGGCTGTTTCTTCATTGAATCCAGTAGCTGCCCTATGATTGCATAGGAGCATCTTCCTAAAGAAGAATTTAGACAGTACTGTTGCATATAAAGCTTTTAGAGGATAATTAATTTTGCTGTTTACTGTTTGCATTTGTAATGTGCATATTTCAGAAGTAGGGGACTGAGTAAGCTGCATGAATGGAACAAGGTTTACACCTGAAGATACTGTGTGCTGCCACCCAAATCTGCCCTGGCTTTGGTCTGTCCGCACTGGGGCCGTGCCGTGCTGCCCTTCCTCCGTGCCCCGTCCTGGCTTCTCCCTCCTTCGCGCTGCTCTGCGCATCGCCGCTGCTGCCTGCTTTGCTGCTCCGTGTGCGGTTCCTCCGTCCCAGTCTGCCTGTCTGCAGCCAGGGCAGGGCCGGGCGAGCAGCGTGGCGGGGCCCAGCGCTGCGCTCCTGGGTCTGGGCTGGCTGGCGAGCAAGCGGCCGCTGAAGGCTTTTTTGCTGCGTAGCTTTAAACAAGTGTAGCGAATAGTACAGTGAAATGTTTTCTGTTTTATCTCTGAAATTCAAATGTGCTTCATCCAAGTGTTGTGAAATGCTGGGATCCGAGCACTGACATGTTTCAGATGAAGTGTTTTTCTTATTTTAAGTGTTAAAACCAACAAAAGAGATTGAGGTTTGTTGAGTGTGCTTGTGCTATTGAGAAATGCCGCAACTTGACATGTATGGAAGATCTTTCCCTATATTCTCTCTTTAAGCAGTTTTGTTGAGCTTCTTCGTGGTTTTTTTGTTTGTTTTTTGTCAAATTTAATAATTTTGGCATTAATCTTGTAACTTTATTTTTGGCCCGGCAGCATGGGAATGCTAGATATTATCCTGGGCTTTTAAGTTAATACAGTTCAAATGTGTTAGTTTATAGAGCTGATGGAGATCGCTGTGTAATTGTATGCATGTGGTTCTGAATCTTAGACATACTCTCTAAAATAAAAAATTAAAAAATCTAGATGAACAAATTTACATTCAGACCATCTTAGTTGATGACCTATTTTGAGATACATAAAACTTTGTTTTGTATGATATGGGTTTTATTTTTGATTAATTTCAGAAGGAATGCAATCAGTTTTACTGCAGAACCACTCCGGTACATTGAGTGAAGTGCTGTGGTTTATGGTCTAACAGGAGCAGTTATGTATGCCTGTGTGGGTTTATTTATTGCAGAATAAACTCTGTGGAACCCATTTTTAATGCTGCAATTACTATGCCCCGAATCAGACAATGAACAATTTGAAATTAGAAAAGGTTTTCTATGTTTTGATCCAAATTGTTCCAAATTTTAATCACTGTGCATGTGTATTTTTGCTGGACAATTTACAGGAAATGGGTTTCACGTTCATGGCACTGGGTTGCAGCAAGGATTCGGGTTACATACCCATGTCAAGAGTGAGAGAGTAATTTTGTATGTGGCTTTTCGGTGTTGTGGTGTGTGGCTTCCAGGTGTGCTCTGCATCAGCTCAGTGTTGCTCCCGGGGAAATAACCTGGCAGTTTTCCACAGCTACAGCGTCTCAATGTAATATTTCTGAAAGGTTTCCTCCAGATATTTTGGGATATTAGGGTGGTTCTTGAAAAAACAAATCATTCCTCTGAGCAGCAGGGGTAAACGCTGTGAGCTCGAACCTTTCCTTGGCAGCTCCACGTGACAGTGCCTCTCCATCCCTCCTCCTCTTCCTCCTCATGGGCTTTCTGGCGCGGCTGGTCTTCACAAGTGTGAAAAATGTGAGAAGTGCCTGAAGTGCAGTTTAGATGGAAGTGTCTGGGCTTTCCTTCTGCAATGAGTGTAGATCCAAACGTTTGCCTTCCTAATAGGCATGCAGTATGTAGATGAAATTTGGGCATCATCTCTGAGGAACTGCCAGTTTATAGAATGTGGTGGTCACTGTACCTCCAGAGTAGTTTTTCCTGATTTTTTTGTTTGTTTGTTTTAGATTTGGTTTCTTGCAGTAAATTTTGCGTCTTGGTTAAGACTGGTCCAGTGTTTCCTTGCAGTACACTAAAACTCTTTTCCTAGTTAGAACAAGAATTATTCGCAGAGGAAAGGCAAGAATGAAAACAAAAAGAGGAAGAGTTGGGATTCAAAAGTATCATAAAAGCAAATATGCAGTTCTGTGTTTATTGTTGTTTAATGTATGCAGCATTCAGAAGACTGTCAAAACTGCTCCTGCAACAATCTTTTCCAGTTGACTGGTGTGGTTAACGCACATGTCTGTTCATGACTTTTGTGGAGGTGTTCCAAAGCCTAAGGGCAATTTCAAAATTGGTGTAAAGTGGTTTTTTTTTTTTTTAACGTGGTACATTAAAACTATTTATTTTCCTCATTTGATGTATCTCAAGAATTATAAAATCCTTAAAAGATGGTATTAGTCTTTGCCAAATGTAAACTTTGTCTATCATCATAAGGTTTTGTTTCCAGCCTCCATTCATTCTAGATATCACACTCTAATTAGGGATTTGGTTTTTTCATTCACCAAAGCTCTGGTAAGTCTGAGGCTGAGCACTACTGTTTTGGCCAGCTGTGATAGTCTGAAAGTTAGTTCTCCCAGGAAGGAAGCAAAATTTGTTTTTCCTCCATTAGCAGATGAGAGGATGGATGCGTGGAGGAATAGGCTACTGCTGAACATTTGGAGTACGGAAATCAGGCATTCCAGGCAGAAAAGATCAGTGTGCTTTGGGGTTAATGTGGTCAGAACAGTTCCACAAGAAGTACTGGGGCTTTCTGCTGGTTGCCTTGCGTTTCGCTGGCTCCAAGCAGTCAAGGCTGGCCATCATCGCTTCTGGTCAGAAGGTGGTGTGCGTTGAGGAGCCTGGGAGGCTCTGGGAGCCTGCTGAGGCTGAGCGCAGCACTGCGAAGAGTTGGACTCCTCTCTTCTTGGCAGCAACTTGGAAATGTGAGAGCAGGAGAAAATGGATTTATCTCAAGTCGTGAGGGGGCAAAAGGTCTGGAGAGTGACTTTGAATTTCCTGAGATTTGTTCCGCTGCAGTCTCACCAGTGCAGTTGTTGCAGTGTGTTTTGTGGCACTGCTCCGGGTGTAAGTAAGAAATGGACTCGCTGTTATCTGCAGCAGCTGGTCCAGTGGTGAAGCCCATCAGAGACTGGGTCACTTTTCACCAGCTTGGGAACTCCTGGTGAGTTAGTGCAGGTAATCTCTTCGTAAACGTCCTAGTGCTCTGACTGACTGCAAAATACTAAGCCTTTTCTGTTTTAAAAGCAGAAAAACAAGAGCAGAACAGCAGTCGCTGGTAAGGGCATACTAAATGATTATGGTACTGTGTAGTAGGCCTCTGAAAATGCCAGTCGAACAGGGACTGTGGACGTTCAGTCAGTCCAACAGGCTGTCATGAAGCTGAAACTGTTAACGTGGTCCGGCCGCAGCTAGGTTTTCTCGCTGCAGAGCGTTACGCGGAGCATCGCTGGCTGCTGTCCGCCGGCAGCGGCTTGCCTTGCATTGGTCTCGCCGATCCCATCCCTGGCGTTTCCTCCTGGGTCAGCGCAGCGTCTGGGCTTAGCCTCTGAGTAAAGAATAGCGGCTGCAGCCTGGAAAGGTAGTTCCAGACAGTTATTTCAGGTTCTGTTTAGATTTAAACCTAAATTAGTTTTCTCCCTGTTGCCTAGCTTGACAAGAACTATGGAAAAAGTGGGACGAAATGGATATTAACAGGCAAGCAGGCTGCAAACGCACGTTCATCCCTGCGGGGAGCCCACTGGGTCCAGCTGCGCTCCTGGGTTCAGCTCCTGGGCAGCTCTCGGAGGCAGCTGGTGCTGGGGGAGCTGCACGATGCGTCTGCACCGGCCTCCCGTTCTGGGAGCCTCTCACGGGATCACCTGTGATGCTTTTGAATGCAGTCGAGTAGCTGCTTTATAGTTCTCATGTTGCATGAAATTTTTTTACTTCGTTCGGTGCCCTGGAAGTATTATAGATAGATAGCTTGAAGAGGACCTTTTTGCTCTATCTGCATTGACATGGATAATGTATAACCCAGAGGTCAGCTGCAGTTTGCTGGCATGCTGAAAGCTGGCTAGACTTGGTGTGTGCTGTATTTCTGTGCATGTTGGAAACATAATATGCATGTGCTTACAAAAGAACAAGAGTTTTTTGTGAAATGACTGACTTTTCTTATAGGACCAAAGACAACAATGCTTCGTCTAGCTGTAAAGTTTTTCCCTCCAGACCCGGGTCAGTTGCAAGAGGAATATACTAGGTAAAGTATTTTCTGAAGAATT
Organism: Chauna torquata; assembly: GCA_013399475.1. Taxonomy (NCBI): domain Eukaryota; kingdom Metazoa; phylum Chordata; class Aves; order Anseriformes; family Anhimidae; genus Chauna; species Chauna torquata. The sequence goes on from VXAL01006408.1 coordinate 128,441, forward strand.
TGGTTTGCATTACCTACTGAAATAAAAGAAAGGTAAGAATAGGAGGACATTGCGTCTGTTTCCAAACAAGACTTACACTGAAGATAAGTGAAAGAGCACTTTTGGTTAGTGTCACATTTTTAACATGTTGGCAGATGAATGTTTTCAGAAAAAAGTATTTTTCAAAACAGAAAACAGTACATACAGGTTAGGGCTTGCCAAACATCACAGTGTCAAAAGAGACAGGCTATAGTGGAAACACTTGTATTTATAAACAGAACCTATATAAAATAATCAGTACATATTTTAATAAATGATTTATCATTTAAACTGCAGAAGTCCACATTTAAAGTATTCTACAACTAGCAAGCATGCTTTACTGTTCACTTTTGTCACCAGTTGCTAACTTTGGGTAAATCTTTGGTAAATTAAGCAGACCCATCCACTCCCTGGCACCAGTGAATGTGGTTTGAAATCTGTGCTTCTCACAAGGACTTTTTTTTTTAATGTTTAGAGGGCTCCTTTAGTGCTTTTTCCAGATTTGCTATTTTTATTTGGAATTCTTTTTATAGATCCACAGAGGTTCCTTATTATCATCCTTCAAACATACTTAAGAGCAAACCAGGATGATAACTTCTGTGATGTGATGCGATTGTCTCTTGTAATGATCAATATTACCTAAATATTTCCTTTACTCCTAATTTTCTTATGTTAATTGCTGTTACTTGTAGGAATTTCATTAAGTATACGCCTTTTTGGAGCAGGAACTGTATTTTTGTCTATTTACATAGTATTTATTGTGGAATTCTGGTCTGTGCTTAGAGCACCTAGGTATTTCATAATGCTAGTAAGGGTATGTACACTTTGGGATAAGTGTATCGAAGACACCAAGATAGCACAGTCAGATATGCAGAATGCAGAGAGTATGTTACAGAACAGTCTTTAGTACCTTCTTACACTACTTAAAAAAAAAAAAAATAGAGTTCAGGTTGTACACATTTTATTATCTTTTTGCCTCAAGAATCTAATACATAATGCTTTTAAAATTAATTCTTCTTTTCAAAAAAAATACTGTTTCAGAGTGTTTTAAAATATTGTTAATGTATTTTTTAAATAGTTGAATAATTCAGTAAAGAGTATTGACCAGTCTATCAGTTCAAAGATTTATATTAATGAGATATTGCCTATTTGCCACACCTTTTTCCAAGTAAAAAGAAAAGCAGAGGAGACTTGCCAACATTGTATTCTTAAAAATAAATTAAAACTGGTTCAGGTTGCTAAGTCAGTCCTTACCACTGCACTTTCAGTCCTGCCATGTTTTCCTTCCTTCTTTGCATTTTTAAAAAGAAAGCTACTCCTCTTTAGCCACTGTTTTGGAAAATACTTTGGTAAATTGACATAGTGCATAAGAAAAGTAAATTTGATTTCTTACTGTCTTTATAGACTCCTAACATTATAGTCCTGGAAAATGCAACCACCGAGTAAATTAATTGTGAGCAAGAAATTATTTTTCCTAACAAGATACTAGGATCAGTAATGTTCTCTCCGCTCCATTCTAATAGATAAAATCACTTGAAGCATTGTCATTTCTTTCCAGCTAAAAATTACAGCTGCTGTTACTTACAACTCAAGCTGGTTAAAGAATGAGGTTTTCCTTCTGCTTCCTTGTTCCTGTGTGTTCGTGTATGCTGATAAATTGCACTGTGCAGCTGGATGAGTTGTGGGTTTAGTTTTATTTGGCTGTCCTTGATAGCAAGGCTTCTGTTTTCTGTTGTTTTGGGAGAGAAAAAGAATTAGGAGATGCTCTTTTTTAAACAAACAAAAAACAAAACAAAACAAAAATTCTGTTAATCTGTTTTAAAATTCTTTCACACATCAAGGCTGTACTTCTAACTCTCTTTTCAGGTATCTGTTTGCACTGCAAATCAAGAGAGACTTGGCAGAAGAACGACTCACCTGCAGTGACAATACAGCAGCTCTTCTCGTCTCTCATCTTCTGCAGTGTTAGTATCGCCACTCTGGTGACATAGGGTGATGTTGCCATTGCTAAGTTGAATTAAATAGCATACAGAAGTCTTTGCATCAGTCCTGGTAACTAGAAGTGTTTTGTCTTGCAATGTTTCTTTTCAATAAATGCTGTAAACCTGTTTGTTTTGAACAGTGGGTTTACAAGCAAGGCTGGCTAGTTCCCGGTGTAGTGGGGAGCAGCTGGTGCTTGTGTGCAAGGTAACTTTGGCTTCATGGAGATTGTACGAAACCAAAACCCTTGTGTGTTGTTGTCTTGCTCTGGCTTTGCAAAGTGGTTTACTGGACAGCTCTTCTTGTCTGCCTCAGTGCTTCCTTACGTTAGTTTCTAAACTTTCCAGTGGCTGGAAGGTGATGAACGTATAGAGATTGGGCTGACGTTTTGGAAATAAAACTAGAAATGTGAGAGAACAAGTTCAAACTAGGATTGTCAGCAGCTTTCCTCCTTGGAGGGAGTGGAAGTGGAAATTGGAAGCAATTGATTTGGGAGCTCTCCATGTTTCTGCTTAGTCAGCAAGCAGCTAAAGAGCTAAAATGTGGCCTTTAAGTCATGTGGGTTGAAAGACTGATCGGTTTCAGGACCAGATGAGTTCAGCTTAGCCTGCCCTCTCAAGCAGCAGTCAAACCTGTAATGAGAGCTGCAGAAATGGTGTTTTGTGCCTCCTTGCTTTCTTGAAACAAAAGCCTTTAAATAATACCTCTTAACATGTGCTACTAAGTAGTTACTAGTTCTCTGGTTCTAATCAGATTATTAGAACTATAATAATATTAGTTATAGTTATCTTTTGGAAGACCAGATCTGTGTTGTGCATGTGGTTAGCGAGTTGCACAATTAAAATTTGGTAATGATTTGTCAAAACTTCGCAAAAGTTTTGGGAACAATTCCAGGGCAGTGTGGAGCTGCTGAGCAAATCTCAGTGTCTGGCCTTGCTTATCTTGGTTTTACCCTACTAGAAAAGAAGAAGCGAGAAAGAATATGATTTTTTTAACATATAATTAATTTATAAAAGTGCCTTTCAATTTTTTCTTGTTGCTTTGTATGCTGGCTTGATTTTAAACAGGATATTGTTATGTTCTGTTAAAGAACAGCTGTGTTGGATGAGATTATTAGTTCATTTAGTCCACTCTCTTTCCTCTGACCGTAGTTGATAGCAGATGCTAGGAGAAGACGTGAGAAACAGAACAAGCATATGGTGATACTTCCGTTACTGCATCCATCCAATAGTCTTTGCGTGTGGCCCTTCTAAGTCAAATTGACTCCGTATCTCTTTGTTTTGTTGCCCTTGATGAACTTTGCTTCCTTGTATTTGCCAAATTAATTTTTGAATATTATATTTTTGGCACCCTTCCATAAAAATGAGCTTCACAGCTTAATTTTTTTGGGTTGCATAGGAAAACGGTTTGTTTGTTTGTTTGTTTTTTACTTTTCCAGTAATAAATCATGAAGTTACCAGATGAAATTAAAGAGCAAAGTTTTAAGAAATATATGTGTGTATATACATATATATATATTTTTTTTCATTCAACTTGTAATTTTATGTACATCAGCCATAAGTTCTGTGTGACTAGTGCTTTGCTTTTCCAAGCCAAAGACTTCTGATCTCTTTCATGTTTTACGGAAGATGGAAGCTGTTCCATACTTTTGATTCACATTTTTTTCTTCTTTAAATATCTTCCTAAATCTACAGCATCATTTCTGAAAGGTGTGGATATGTGAAGGGGAGACCAAAACTCAATATGTAGGCACCATGTGGATTTATAGTCACATAACACTGTTTTCTCTCTTTGCTATGTATTTAATTCTGGACCATTCCTAAACTTTAATTTGCCATCTTACCAAGTAGACTTATCCATAACTCTTTTACATATATTAAAATATATATATATATGCAGGTGTGTTATGAGGCATCCACAGCCTCACAGGTCTTCTAAAAGTCCCACATTTTTGACTTTAAACAAATCAATGTTTTTCAGACAGCGTTCAAATGCTGCTGTAACCCCCAGGAATTCTGCTTGGGGTAAATGTGAGTGTTTTGTAAACTGAAGCTGGATACAAAGCATAATGTACAAATTCAAAACACTGAAAGGAAAATATAGTCTAGCTCTTGGGGTCCCCCCCCAATTCCTTGCCAAGTATTTTCTGTCATTGTTCCTTTTCCGTTGTTTCTTTTTATTGTAACTTTGTTTTGTTTTCTTTAATAGCTGAAATAGGGGATTTTGATGAATCAGAGGATCGAGAACACCTCAAAACAAATCAGTATTTGCCAAACCAGGGAAGAATCCAAGGGAAGATCCTGGAGTTCCACAGGAAGCATGTGTAAGTGGGGGTGATGGTACTCCACCGATGGGGACCTGGGGGATGGAGCTGGGGAGCAGACAGACTGGCTTGATGGAGGTCAAGTATACTGCGTGACAGGCTGACGTTAGCTTGTATATGCTAAACACCGGTTATATCTAATGGGAAAGGTTGGATGTAGCAATAGTTACTATTGATACTTTTTAACTAGAAGTTTTAAGACAGTTTAATCTACGATTTATGTGTGAATATAGTGATGCAGCTATTTAAACTTGGAGGACAAGACACTTTGTCTGAGGGCAATCTATGGGCTTGTTTGTGCTGACTTTCCCATATATGTATGGCTTAAATTAAACACCTGTGGCAAAAGGAAAGCCACAATGAGAACATTGTTTAAATTTCTACACTTTTCCAAATATGGTGGATTGTGTAGTATAGCGGGCATTTATAAGAGGACAGGTGACAACAAAAATGAATGTTTGTTTTTTTGTTATAGAAGTTAAATGTGTATTAATTCTAGTGTGGTTATTTTCTTGGAGAGAGCAAGAGGAATAGGACAAGAGGCCAGAGTTGTTGGGCAATAGTTTTTCTCAAGTACTGCAGTGTACTTCTAGTAACACAGCAAAGAAACCTGTCATGAGTTTGTAATAATAGTTTGAAGCAAAATCATTCTTCAGAATTTCCGGTTTGCAAAGCTTAAGTTCAACTTGTCATCAAGTACATAGGTCTTGCTTTTGTCTAGGCAATTAGAAATAAATTACATTGTACTCATTAAAGCATAAAGAAAATGGAGAGGGATAAGAGAGGTTGGGGGAGAAATAACTCATCAGAATTTATGCAATACCTGATTTTACAGTTGAAGTATTTTTTAAATAAGCATATTTTTTTAGGGACAAAGAAGCTATTCACCACAAATATAAAATCCGTTTGAATACAGTGTCAGGAACTGCAAAAATGAGTGCTTTATTATTATGCTGACTTCTCCCACCTTGCACGTTTAGTGTACAGTTAGGTCGTACGTCTTCAGTCTTGTTTAGCTGACCTTAAAATGTGAAGACATAGTAAACTATTTTGAGAAATAAAAAGATTTGGAGTATAGGGGAGACATGGTGCTGATGAAAGAAAAGTCAACCTATGAAGAGGCTCTGTTGTGACCAAAATAGCACTCAGAAAATCAGTGTTTGCATTGCATGACCTATATTTGCTGTGTTCTTTTTAATCTTTCAAGCATGCAGTGGTAATATTGATAAGATATTTCGGACTGTTGCCTGTCATGACTGTCCTTCTAACCTCATTTGTGCAGTTCTGAGAGTTGACAGGGCAAATATTGAGGTGTTTAATAAAATGATGATAGAAGTTGATTTCACCTGATAGGTCTTTCTTTTCTGTAATTTTTGAGACCTTGTTTATTAGGATTTAGCAATTTGAAGTGCTCTTATTAGGTGTGAATATCCACACATGCAATGTAATGCTCATGTTTATGCATTGTAATCCAAATACAATATTAGAAAGTCAAATTTTCCTTTCACTCTGCATACACAAACTCAGGGATTGTTGCTGACAGACTTTCTTTTAAGACAGAACAAGGAGGTTTTTCAGGGCATCATCTGTATTTAAGGCTAAGATACATCACATAATATTAGAAAAGCAGTTCCTGACAATTTCAATAATTAATTATTTGCAGTTGTAGATTTCAGATTATCAATACAGATGGAATTTCAGTTTTGTTGAATCTTATAAAATGTTTATTAGCTGTTTTGTGCTTTTGAAACTTTAAAGTGTGGGTGAGAATGATGAAGGAACAAACTAAATGTCCTTTTGAAGTAGTTTGAAGTATTTTTTGAGGGAAATTAAAATGTGTGCTAGGATTCTTCATCTTGGGAAAAGGTAGTTGAGGGAGGGAAGTCATTAATTGCACAGAAATATTTCATTGTTCTCACATGTCAAGAGAGAGAAGTGCTGAAACAAGTGGGCAATAGCTTGAAAGCAGATTAAAAGAAAAAGAGGAACGTCTTTACAACTCATAATGGCATTGTAGAACTTCCTGCTGCAAGATGTTGTCTAGCTACAAATGGGTTCAAGAAAGGTTTTGATAATGTCATGCTTTATAGGCGGCTGGCTTTCAAATTGGAGATGAAATGTGTAGTTCTGGGATAAATACATGCAGACCATGCACCATACGGTACTTGGTTGACCGCGTTGGCTGGATCTGATTGAATTGCTTCTGCTTGCTTGCAATTTTCTTGTTTTGCTTTTCTTGACAGAAAGGTAGTGACTGTCTTCTGAGTCAGGGACTGGTAATTGTATTAATTAACCATGGGCTTTCCTCTCTCTCTCTCTTTTTTTTTTTTTTTTTCCTCCAAACAAGCTACTTTTAATCATTCTATGCAATAGGGGAAGTTTATATTTTTGCCTAAAAGGAAAAAGTCAGAGGAAAGTTAATGGGAAAAGATTCATTGCTTCATGGGTGTACTTTTCATTAGTTTAATGATAGTTGCATCTAACATAGCCATATCATTGAACTGATTGCAAACCTTACTTTAAAGCAAAACCGTACGTTCGAAGCATTTCAAGATTAAAAGCATTTGGGTTAGAAAATGGTGCGATCAAATGTCAGCAATACCTGACTAGCGTGAAGGCATGTTTTAAATCTCTTTGCTTCTTTGGAAAATTTTTGTTACAGAGAAGTAATTTTGGAAGCATTGCAATCCTAAAAATAGCTGTGACTTCCTTACACGTCTCTTCTCTCTTTCCTTACCCAGTGAGTATTGGCTACTTTTTTCCATTTTTAGTAAGAATTGTGAAGATCCCACAATTTCTTAGAGTTTACACACATTTTTCCACATTTTCTATTACAAGGAGCAAGTGGAAGCATGGACCTTGTCCATTTGTCTCCTTCCTGCCAATGTGAAGTTCTGCTAAATGAGCAAAGTATTTCTTACCATGTCTCTTACAATACTTTTGCTTTGTATTTTTATTTTGGGTTTTCTTTTCATTTTTTTTGTTTCCTTCATTTCACCTTATTATTCCCCTCCTTATCTGTATCAGACTGCTGGTTTCTTCAGCTAATGATTGCTTTTGAAAGAGTAAATGCCTTGTAAGTGTAGCCTCCAGAAAAGGGAACCCCTTTCTGACGGGGTGGCTCATCTCCAGATCACTACTGCATCATCTTCTCTTTTTCTGTTTTCCTGCTCTGCTGCCCTTACTTTGCTTTAAGGATGCTTACTCATATACCAGTGCACTGTCTTTTTGTGTGTAATACCAAGCTGGGAGCATCGATCTGGCTTTCTCAGGCTGGAGTCACAGCAGGATTCCTTCTGGCACCATACGTGAGTTTTGGAAGCGGGAGGATGTGTATGCCTTCTCAGGGGGTGCTTCATCTCTTTGAGTGACGCTGTGGCATGTCTCTGCACATTAGAAAGTTGTGTTTTGGTGTTACATAGCTTCACTGTAGTTATTAGAACTCGTAGAAGATGAATAAAACAGATCTGTGTATCCATTCTGTGTCAAAAGAAGAGCAAGTCTATTGAGAAGGTTGTATTCAGAAAGATGGGATTGTAAGCTTATTTTCTATTAAATATGCCTTTTTTTCTTTTACAAATACTTACTTTTACTTTCCCAAATACAGAAACATGGGTTTTATATTTAACTTTGCAAATGCGGTAACGGTAAACAAGATGAGTTGTATTTTTAGTTCAGCATGTTAGTTATTTGCTTCAGTGAGAATCTGAATTAACTTGACCTATTTTACTTCTATAGTACGTTTATGTTCTGAAGATGCTGTATGAGTGGTTGTGCAGTTAAACACCAGTGTCCCAAACACTCAAAATCTAATGCTTTCTGCCTTCCTGCAAGTAATACAAGTAGAGTACTTGCTGTGAGGTGATTGTAGTCCAGAATTAAACATTAGAGGGTGGATACCTGAAGGAAAGTGTTGATTCTATTTTACGTGATGGATTTCTCTTTTAATGTAATTTGCTTGCCTTCAGATGGCTATGGTTTTTTGTGTGTATGTATGTAAGTCAGGAAAGAAATAGAAGATGTCAGATTTATATCTATTGCCATTTACTGTTATCCCTCATGTACTTTCACAACTTGTTAGCCTGGTTGTTCATGATTTGAATTATTTTCAAAACAGGATGATCATAAATTGTTTGCAAATTAGAAAATCTATAATTTTAGACTGCTGCATAGTCTAAACAATTTGTAAAAACACAGCGTTTTGGCTACACGACCTTTCAACTTCTGTAGTAATCACTGTTTTTTAAAAGCTATGTACATCACAGAACATTTAACAGCATATGTTTTGAAGCAATTGCCCTGATTGCCACATGAATGTTGTAACACTACAAATATTTGTCTAGATGGATGTAACGAACCTTTACATTAAAACCTATTGTACTGACAGCAGTTTTTGCTGGAAAATACTTCCAAAAGGTAGTCTGCTGTCCATTGACCTGGGGAAGACTAAGAAGATTTATCTACTTAATGGATGAACAAAATTAGACCAGATTGTTTTCGGTCTGGTCTGTACAGCTTAGTCTACAGCAAACATATGAGGGTAATTACTCTGAAACTGCTTCTCATTTGTAAACGTTTGTTGTGCAGCGTGAGCTGCTTGGCATCGCTCCTAGCTTTCCCCACTCCAGACTCTTCCTTCTTTGGTAGGTAGGGCAGGTTTTGTGTATGAGGACACTCTTTAAAAATTTCTTTTGTTCCTGAGATGCACTGTGCTTTTGATCATGTCTGATGGGTCTGAACATAAAATGTCAGTGGTTCTGCATCAGTTACACTGGACTGTTTATCAAGAATTTTTAATAACATACTTCAAATTTTCTGGTTGCTATTTTTTCCTAATTTTTGTTTCCCTTCCCTTCCAACCCCAGTTCCCAACCTCCGGCAACCTTAGCATCCTCTCTAAAGACAAAGCACCACATTCATTCTTAATGCAGCTCTATTCAGAAGAATTATATCAGGAATTAGCGTGGGTGGTAGTTACACACAGTGCTCTTAGAGTGTAACTCAAGAAGCTGTGGCCAAAATTAATATTTATGATCCAACTTTTTGTCTTGTATGTGTTTAATAAACAGAAAGCATGGTACTTCAGCTATTTTAACATGGTTAAGAAATCTGTGGAAGAAATGCTAGTAATGCTTGAAGCTGCTATAAAAATGCTTATACCAGCATTGCTCATTTCAGTGAGGGAGAGAGAAATCTACTTTACCAGTTTAAGCTCCTTGACATAACTAGCATATATGGTGGTAACACTGCTGGAAATACATCTCCAAGACTCTTTATGGAGTTTGGTTGGCATTTCTTTTTCCATTTGAAATCAGATTTTTGTTCCTTTATGTTCACAGTTCTTTACAATTGCTTTATGCATACATGGTATAATAATACTGACACTGGAATAAGGTTGGAATTTGCAAAGTCAGGAACTTCACCAAATCCTTGCTTTCTCCAGTTGGCAAAAAAAAAAAAAAAGATTGGATTTCCTATTGTAGTGTTTAGAACTTTTTTTTCTCCAGAATGAATAAGGCAATAGAAAACCATTGAAGTCCTATCATCAATTGTATGTGCATTCAGATTTACTTTCTTGGTGCCCTTTTATGTATTTGTGTGCTTTAGCCTAAGGAGTATTTTACTAAGAGTCAAAGAAGCATTATTTCTTCTAACTCCCATTTTAAAAATGTTATTATAAAAAATAAGTTTTGTGATTGTGCTCTGAGTTTGAGACATGCGTTTCTTACTTGCAGTTAATATATATTGTAGTCATTCCTGTTTTATTACATTTAAACGTTAATAACCGTTTACTTCAATATTCTCCATTTGTTTTTAAAATAAAACTATATAGAACAAAAAAGTTGTTTGATCTAAAACATGATTATAGATAGGTAAAAGGAGAATGCCTAGAAAGGCAAGCCAGGGTCACAGGAGAATTTATTTATTACCAGTGCTGTGGTTGGCTCTGTATGGTACACAAAAATAGACCACGCGATAAATATTTTGTCATCTGTTTTAATGAGACGGAACACATTTATAGGAGGAAGGCATTTCCTTGGAAATGGGATTTTTAAAATTTGTCTTTGACCGTTTGTGCAGGAGTCTAATCTGGTTTCAGCACGAGTTGGTCCTGAATAGAATACTCATCAGTTTTTATCTCGTGTGTCTCCCTTGTGCCATTACGTTTATCCTAGCAAACTTGCATGTCGCAGGAACAATTCCATCAGTGCACTAGTGTGGATGGCTCATACGGCTCTTGCTTGGAAGTAATGTAGTATTTACTATTACTCATCATTTTCAGCAGGGAGATGGTGGGGTCGCTCATACAGCTGTGGCTGATGCAGTCTCGCCCCAGCAGCTCCTGTGCTGCTTGTGTTTCTGTGGCGCTGGCACTGGAGATGGCCTGCTGCCTCAGCTGTCACAACCTGCTCTCCTGGACCACATTTATGCCCAAAATTGGCCTGTAGTGTTGTCTTGCAGTGCTTTTAGTTTAGAGACTACCTTAGGAAGTCAATGTGCCACCAGGCTTGTGTTTGCAATAAGGACTGTCTTATTTTGCAGCCTAACAGGAGTACTTTGTACAGCAAGAGCTCCGTCATCTCCACAGCAGCCTTTGTTTGCACTTTGAGTATCCTAAAAACCCAATCTGGACCCGCCCGAAATGGTACAAGTTTTGACTCATAAGGAAAATGTCTCGCCAATATAAGTTCTGTTATTTTGCTAGATGATTTTAAGACTTATGTTTTGGGGCGGCCCATATTTTGGGGTCCTCGCCCTCACAATATTGTCTCGGTGGCTTGAGAGCTTAGCCCCACCTGTGTGTCAGAGACAAGAGGTGCTTCAGCTGCTCTGTGTCTCCACTCCGAGGGTTCATCTGCTCCTGCGCTCGCTGTGCAGAGGAGCCCAGCCGCAGCCACCCCTGCCGCAGCAAGCCCGCTGTTCACCAGGCACTAGCAGGAACATGCACTGTAATCCAGTGAACTCCCCCTTGTGGAGAAAAATGGGGGGGGGGAAGAAGATGCAGGACTTGGTGTAGTTCGGGAAAGTAAAATGTCACTTGTTGGACTTCAGCAAACTTACAGTGAAATAAATGGACGCTGAATCTGTCTGGCGCGTGACAGGGTCTGTAATGGTCTCCATACTACTTGCTTGGACTTTGTGCACACTTGAAGAGGAGATGCTGCGTTTGTGTAGATCTTCCTCATGGTTTCAACATTATTTCAACACCAGATGATACTTCAAAAACAATTTTTGAAATCGTTCTCTAGATTCCTTGGTGAGGAGAAAATTAAACAGCTGAAGACTGGGGGAATGCATTGCACCCAGTCATGCTAGTGTAATAGTTCTAATGCAATCCCGAAACTCTACCTGAAACTCTTGCAATATTTGATTTGTTTCTATCATGCTGGTTACGTAAGTCTTTTATCTCTCACTTTTTTTCTGGTTAATATTAATGTGTATACAAGCAAGCAGAATAAGGGACATTGTGGATTGAATTCTGATTTGTCAAACTTTATCGTTCCTAAGTTGAGAAAGCTGAATCTGAACTAGTTAACATTTGTTTCAGTGCCTCTGTCTGTGGGATGCATTTTAGGTTGGTCATCTGCTGTTTCGTGTTCCTCCTATTGCAAAGTCTCAGTATAATACTTATCTTGAAGTGAAACTGCCAAACTGGATTAGATAGAAAATGCTGTTTTAGTGCCAGAGTTACAACTTAAGTATTATAGCCATGTCAGCGATGATGTACAATCGAACTGATCATAAAACTCATAAAACTTTCTTTTGTTGGATCATTATAGGGGTCAAACTCCTGCCGAATCAGACTTTCAAGTGCTTGAAATTGCTCGGAAACTGGAGATGTATGGCATCAGATTTCACCTTGCATCTGACCGTGAGGGCACAAAAATTAATCTAGCTGTTTCACACATGGGTGTGCTAGTATTCCAGGTAAGGTGGGCAAAGCCTACCAGGTACATCTGTCTCTTTCCATTAGCATGTCTTGGGAGTAAGTCTCATTTTAATTTCAAATGTGTCTGATTGTAAAATCTAGCACATTTTTTAAGGTCAACAGAGTGATATTTAGGCCCACAAAATATTGTATAGTACAGTTTGCCCTTGCTGGTGCAGAGAGAAGAGCATAAAAAAATCAAAAGACTAACAGTGACACCCAAGTAAAACGTTTTATGTCATCCATTTGAAAGTTACTTGTGTGTTCAGGAAAAAATCATCAGTTCATTTAGTACCGCCCTAAAACAGTTCTGTAATCCTGGTGTTTTGGTTCATTTTCCCTTGTTTTAATGTTGTGGTGTGTTTTTTTGCTGGGCTAATGTTGCTCTCAGCATATAGAAGCGTTGTTTCATTGAAGTGATTGGACCAATTAAAGTGACTATTTTTTAGTATTAAATAAGCAACTAGATGATCAGAGTTCAGTTTATGAATGTGATCATATTATTTTCCTCCCGGAAAAGCACACAGGCAGCCAGTCTACTAAAGTATTCCAATTTGAGGACTTGGGTTTTTGTTCATTGTGCATCTTACATGTTCTTTTGTTACCTTGTGGCAGCTTCTCTTCAGAGATGCATCAGCCACTGTAGTCCTTAAATGCCTCTGTCTTCCTCAGTTGCCTCTCATCCCTTGAGATTTCCGTCTTCCCTGGTATTTCAACTCATTGGGGTCTTTTTCTCACAGTACCATTTATCTTCTCCGTTTCCCTTTTGCTTATAGAGGGCAACACGGGAATTGCTGCGGCAGTGAATACTGGTAGAGGTCCTTCCCGTAGGCTTTGGGACTGAGTGATAATGAGAGGGACAGGCTGATGTAGGGCATCAAGCTTCATTTTGGCAGAGTGAAGTAGAGCCTGTTTTTAACCACTGATGGATAAGCAGACTTGTGAGCAAGAGAGCTTGGAAGAATTCTTTATGTGCATGGCAACTGCTCTTCAATACACTGTCCTGCAGAATGAGAAATGAGGGAGGTGTCCTTTGGTTTTGTTACTCCATATCAGTGCTTTAAAAGCTACCAAATCACTTGTATTCTAATCACATTCTAAACTTTCACATATGCAAGTCTGAAAGAGTGAAATTAAAATAAAGTGTGAGATTTTGCAGAGGTTGGGTGGTGTTTGGAAAAATTGGCTTGAATGAGTATGTTTCTAGAGTTCTGTAATCAGAAAAGGAAAGCATGTTAAATAAAATGAAACCCTAATCTTGCTTATACCATAAGATATCCTGAATATCAACAGGTTTAAAATATTCTTTGCCATTCCAGCTTTCTAGGTTTCCATTCAGTTTTCTAGTGTCTGCTCAGAGACGCACAAGCATCATACCCTTTGTAGTTAGCCTTGTAGTGAAAGATAAAATTGCTTAAGGGAATATTGTTACGAGAAATAAGCATTGAACAGAATGGATTGGGGAAGGGATGCACATGCATGTGTCTGTATGCCTGCAACAGAATTTTGTTTGCTGCTCTTACTTCTGAAACTTTTGCAAACTTTTAACTATTATCATTTTAATTCAGGGTAATACGAAAATCAATACCTTTAACTGGTCAAAGGTCCGTAAACTAAGCTTCAAGAGGAAAAGATTCCTTATTAAACTCCACCCAGAGGTCTGTGTAAGTCTTACCATAATAACAGGCTTGTCAGTGTTGAAAAAATTACATACAATTAATTGTATTATGAAAAACTCTAGAGTTTGTAATTTTATAACGCATCTTCAGAGCGGTAGGCTTGGCTTCACCATTCAAGTAAAAATCTTTACATTCTCAGCCCATGTCTGTCATCTTAGATTTGAGTTTCATCTATCAGCCTCAGCGTATCTCTGACATAGGCATATGTACGTGTAAATATGACAGAAAAAAAAAATTAAAATCAAGTATTTGGTGTGTCCTGTCTGTGTACTTTTACTCTGAAAAAGTTGCATTTAATATTTCTCTTGGATATAAATGGAGGTTAACACTCATGAGCCCTCCGATTCATTGTAGTCAAACTGGGCTAAGATAACTTAAGCATTGAAGTAGTAAATCTTTGTATTTTAGATAAAAGCATGCTAGGCAGTGCTTTTGGCTGTAGCTCCTTAGGAGAACAATCTAGTACACTGCTAATACAAAAGATGATTGCTTTATATGAGTGTTTTATCCAGGAACTTGTTGAATATGTGCTGGCTTGAATGAAGAATCTGGTACAGAGTCCCTTGATTCGAATAAGAGTAAAGTAACCTGATGCGCCTCAGGAAACAGTAGATGGCTGAGATTACATTGTTGGAGCCTTGTTTTAAGAACTATGTGATTAGTCTTGCTACAGCCTTATCTTTTTTATATATCCGTATAGCAGAAGTGTTACTTTTCATGCTTGGCTGATCTACAATAGATATTTTTGATTGCAAGCGTCATCAAAGTTTTTGTTGCTTGCTTTGCTACTTCCACACTGGAATACTGGATTATGTTCAACATAGGGTTGTATTAGAATGAAAAAAAATGTATGAACATAATTCAGATTTCTGAGATACACATGACTGTAACAGGACAGGCTGACTGCATGTGTCTCCCAAAGAGACCCTCAGAAATTTCACATGATAACTGTATTCTGATGTATGCAGCGTTTTCCCGTCTCTTCTAAATCTTGTGAAGTGAGACAAGCACCAGAACTTCTAAGGAAAAAATATTTTAAAATCACTAATACTTCACTTAAGTATTTTAATCGCTTTCAAATTGCAAACTTTATGATCAGTATTTCTTAATGTGGACTATATCCAGCCTGCTTTTGAAGTCTTAGTGGAGTGCATTTTAAGCATTTTTACATTTTCCATGTAAACAAATATTTTTGAAAGCTATTAAATGACTTAAATTGTGTTCAAAATCATATCCGTTGCTTTAAGGCATATGACAAGCAACTTAGCAGAATACTGCATCTCACTGCAGTTGAACCTTTTTGTTGGGATGTATTTGTACTTTTATTGTCTCTTCCATTACCATTTTATGTGCTACTTGGCTTTTGTGTTTTGTTCCCAGGGCCCATATCAAGATACGTTGGAGTTTCTTTTGGGAAGTAGGGATGAGTGTAAAAACTTCTGGAAAATCTGTGTTGAATATCATACATTTTTTAGGCTCTTTGATCAGCCAAAGCCAAAGACTAAAGCAGTCTTCTTCACCAGAGGGTCATCATTCAGATACAGGTATGGAGAAACATAATGGATTTATTAAAGCTGAATTGCTTGTATGTTAGAAAATGAGATCAAAAGGAAAAAGTACTCTAATGTAATTCCATTTACAATTCTTATTCGCTGCATGTCATAATGTTTGTACATTTGTGGGTTCACAGTGGACGAACACAGAAGCAGCTAGTGGATTATATTAAGGACAGTGGGATGAAGAAAACTCCATATGAAAGGTAATACAAATTACTTTGTAAGATGAAGTGTGGTTGAGACTTTCACAGTACCCTCATTTCCTACATTTCAATGTTTTTAAATGATTTTTGGAGGCATTTTCATTAGCTGACTTTTTGTGATGAAGGTCTGCTTCAAATTTAAGGTAGCTGAACTAAAGTTTTTGCCAACTTATAGTTTCATCATGATGTAAAGAAGCTTATGAAAGTTTTGATATTGTATTTTCATATCAGTGGACAACACGTAACTTAGCCACCTAGATGTTCAGTGTATTTTGAAGATACATCAAAGTTAGTGAGGACTTGCACGTGTCACCGCGTTCCTGTGTTTTGACTAAGGGGTAATGGTAATCAGGAGCCCTGTTTTCATCCATTCTTCCTGGAGCTGTTGGCCTAATGCATTTCAGGGTTGTACTTTCACAAATTAACAGTGTACACCTGTTGCATACCTGTCTCCTTTGTCGTATTATTTATGTAATCATGAGGTAAGACAGTTCAGCTTGTTAACTGGGCAGTGAAAGGGGTTTGTATGTTGTTTCGTAATATGATAACTACTGGAATTGGTTCGACCTCCAGAAAGTCCAAAATAAGACTGGGAGCAGTGCCATGGGGAGAGTGGTCTCCTTTCTTGGCAGCCCTCATCACTTTGTAGTCATTGCTTTGCAGTATTAGAAGTTACAGTGACTTGATAAAAGGATATTGAAGAACAGCTGAGGCAGTAACATCAAACCCAAGCTTAAATCCAAAAGAGTGTTGTCATAGTTCTCAGTTCTTGAACATGATTTCATCATATTGTTACTTTCAGGATATCATGCAGCTTGCATCCATGGGCAGTAGTGGGTCATTTCTCTGGTGTAGAAGTTGTGCCCTGAGAACACATTAAATACTGATGTTGAAGATCACTGATGTTTACAGATATTACCTGATTTAGGATATGATGCACAGCAAGCTAATTATTAATAAATATTACTTAATACTCATCCTTTTTGACCTTGTATATAGTAATGTACAGATGGGAAATTGAAGCATGGAGAATACTGTGTCTAAAATTACACAAGTAGCCTGTGGTAGAGCACATAATTGAAGTTGGGCTCTGCAAGTAGGAAACTGTGACCTTAAATATTCATTCATTTCTAAACATTTAAGTAAAGAATGTACATTTTTATTATGAAATTGTGTCACATAAACATGACTATGAAACCCTTTCTATCTACATGTGGGAAACGCTTCATAGTTGTTTATCTGAAAGTTTGTAAGAACTTAAAAGGAATTTCAAAAAGTTTGCATTAATCTACATTAATCTACTTAATGTCTGGACTACAGTTGAGCTCCTTTCCTGTATGACAGTATGACTTGGTAGTGTTAGGCTAATGGTTGGACTTACTGATCTTAAGGGTCTTTTCCAACCTAAATGATTCTGTGACACATTGATTTTCTAGTGAATGATTGCCATAGAATGAATCTAACCATGACTATGGTGCAGGATACCACTTTTCGGGTTTAACATGTAGAATGTTATATGCCATGAATTGGTTGACTGAAATATGAATTATTTGTAAAACTACTACAGATTACAAATGAATAGCTTCAAAACCAGAGTGAGTTAGACGTTTATACTGACGACAGAGGAAGAAGCTAAACTAAATCTGCTATTTAGTCTGTCCTTCTGCCCCATGTTGCTTTTGAGCTCTTCTTCAGTGGTATGAATGATCTGGATCTTGCTTTTCTGTATGTTTCTTACTCCTGTGTTGTTCAATTTAGAATGATTGTGAATTTTTAAATCTTAAAATGGTTATTAACAGAACATAGTAAAATACATTTTAAGACTTTTTTTATTGGCTATTACAATGTAAATAGCTGAAGAGGGAAGGGAGAAGGCTGTTGTCTTGGATACTCACAGGATGCTCTCTTTTCCGCAGGAGGCACAGCAAAGTCAGAGTGTCCACTCACGCTTCAAACACAGATGTGCCAAAACAGGTTAGTTCTGCAGCACTCTAGATAGTGCAGTCAGTGAAGCTGACAGCCAGCTTTCTAAGATGACTGCACAGGAAGGTGATCAAATGTAGTGTTTTTCTGGAGTCAGTTTCGCTGTTTAATCTTAGTCCCTGATGCATAGTTTTTCTTCTTTTTTTGCAAGTGGTTTCAGTTTTGATAGTTGTAGCAAATGGAGTCTGAAGTGAATATTTTCCTCTTCAGAGTTCAGTTTAACCAAGATGTCCTAGTTCCTAGTGTGTTGCTATTTCAGAGGATTAGTTTGTGCCCAGTTACTATCTAACTACTTTTTGTAGAAGTCTCCAGTTCATCATACAGATGCCTTCTATGGTCAGTGGCAAGAAATAAGTATATGAATGCAACAGTTTATTGTTTCACTGAATGTGCTTGCAATACATGTGAGGGCTAAGGAAGCATTGAGGATTTGGCAGTCCTTGTTTTGTGTTACTTTACGTTGTGGATGCTTTTTTAGCAGAGGCTATAAAGTACATGAATTTAATTTTCTATCTGGTTACCAAAATTCGGGAAAAAAGGTCTTGCCTCTTACTGAGGATGCTGGATCTACTTCTGTATGCACAGTTTTATTTGCTATAAAGTGAGCTCTTTTGAAGCATGCATTCCTTCTGCATCAGGAGCCAGACATTGGTTTTGTTTTCTTATATTATAAAAATCTTTTTACCTGTTCTGTTTTTACTTTCTTTCCCTCAGAGTGTCGCATTTACTGAGGGCTTGAGAACCCCAGGGTCTCCTGCCTCAGCGACTGTCCCCTTCCACTCAGTTCATTCATCGGCCACTCCTACTACTGTCCTGCCCATCTTTGCAGAAACCAGCCCTTCCTCTTTGGACCCCCGAGCGCCATACACAAGGATTCCAGAAAAAAATACCGCAACGCCTGCAGAAGAAACGGGGAGGAAGCTGATGCAGCAGCCTGGATCTCCCATCTTCCAGTCATTCCAAGGTGTTGGGTTTGGTAGTGTTGCAGGAAACTGTAACGCTGCTTGTCCTGTTGCTGACAGCGGTTGTGGTTTAGATCTAGACATAGAGAAGAGTAGTAAGGGGAGCAGGGCTGCTGTTTGTAAAAATGACAATGATGAGGATGACTTTACCACAGGTGTTTTTGTTGCTGAAAAAGAGCACCAGCACTGCAGTAGGGGTGCCCCGCTTTTCACATTGACAAATTCACAGTTACAGGTGTCAGAGGAATTTATTGATGATGACCCAGCAGAAATTTCGTTTTTTGCCGGGGGCTCTGAGGCATTTTCATACGTGTACAGCGGTTTAGAGTTAAAGGGCTCTGATTTTTCTAAGCATGTGTCAGAGTCGCCTGGCTTAACTAAAGATGCCCTTCAACAAAATACAGTCTCTTCTCAGTCAAGCCCTGACAGGTACTCAACAGAGGCAGTAGATATGAATATGGAAGATGAGTTTGAATTTGAGGAAGGGAGTGATTTCAATGGCAATGAGAGACCATCAGATACCTCGGAGTTGTTTGAGGTTAAGGCACAAGCAAGCAGAATGCAAAGCCTCCTGAGCCCTTCTGAAACAAGCTCACTCATCAACAACCGTTCTGAGAGCAGCTCCCTCAATAATTTGCCACTGAACGGTACGTCCTCCCTGCACGCATACAGCTCTGCTAACCATTCGGAGGCGAGCTCTATGGTGAACTTCCCAGCCTACTCAATCCGCTCTGAGTCCAGTTCAGCCTTTCAATTCACTGACATCATTGATCAGCTAGAACAGCTGAGCTATCCGCCTACCACCACGGAAGACTCTAGCAGTACAGATACAGACTCTTGGGACTCCGAAACTGCTGCGCCACTGGATGTAAACCTTTTCTTTAGTAATCCTTTTGCTCGAGCAACTGGTGAGAACTTTACTTTTGACTTTCAGAATAATTTAAAAAATCTCACTCAAGAAGACTGGACAGAGAAGACGCATGTCAATCATTGATTCTTGATTTTTGTGACGGATTCCTCTAAGCTGTTCAGGCTTAGAAGTCAGAAAGATGTAATGTCAGTCACTTTAAACAAGAAAACTCTAATCCAGTGGCTGGATTTTAAATCACATACTACAAATTTTTTTTCCTGTGTCTTTTCAGTTCCCTTAAAGCATCCTAGCTCTGCTACTGCAGTATATGCATCACAGTACATCCAGAATTTGTCAAAACAGGCCACAATGTTTGCAAAATACTACATTTAGGAAAAAACACTGATTTCAGAGAAGTTAAGAACCATCAGCTCGCTCATGTAGACTTATCACAAATTACAGTGTATTGAAGGATTTTTTTTGGCTATAAACATGTCTGTAAGAGTGATATAATATGCTGTTCCTTTAACACCTCGATACAACAGTCATTTTTGCAGACGCTTGATAACAAGCAGCCACTTCCAGTAAATTAGCTGCTGTTCTGCACTGCAGTGAGTCCTCATTTTTTTTCCACTATCAAAAAAAAAAAAAAGGACAATCTTCAAGTCAACTATGAAGGATAGGATAGTTTTAAGATACAAAACTATGCAACGTAATCAAATGAAAATGGGAGCCAACAAAACTTCTTGTGAAGACAATCACTATATTTTCTGACTATGAAGTGCCTTCAGCAATTCAGCTTTGCAGTAGTTTGGAGATATATACATAGACTTTGAAAGCACTTAATCCGCATTGCGTTTTCGTCTCATCTGTTTTCTTTATTTAAATGTGCTGCATAAAAGTGCGTACAAATTAGCTCATAAAAGTTTGCTTGATCTGGGGAAGACAGGTGGAGGTAAATCTGGTGATACCTTCAACTTTTTCTTTAAAATATGGGCCTTTTTTTATTAAAAGAGGAGATAGTGCAGTACTAGTACAGTCAGCGCCTCCAAAATAAGCAACTTACAGTGATAAGCATAATTTTGTACTCAATATTATTCATATTGGTTTTCTTAAATGTGATCTTGATATATTGCTACAAGACGTTCATTCTTTAGTCAAACATTAAAAAAAAAATAAAATACCAGTATTTCACAAAATTCTGGTAACCAAAAATTCAAGGGAATTCCTCTCAATGTGTGGTAGAACATGAGGAGGTAAAACATCCTTTATTCCCCCATTTCTTCTAGTTTAGTATTTACCAAGGCATAATTATTTTTCACAGCACTTACTAGCATTGTGGTTGTTGTGTTTGAAGAGAATCACTGTTTTTCCATTAGAAACTTCTTGCCTTTGCTAGTGGCACAGAAAATCAAAGCACGTTTAGAACAAAGTACTTGTTTGGACTTACAGGAATGTACAGCTGTTTAATTGGTCTTTTTTGTTTATAAGTGCTATGTGTGGGGGTTGTTTTTTTCTTTTTTTTTCTCTGTTGAATGTGTACTCTATCGCTCTTCATTTGACTTCATTCATACCTGTGGAGGTGATGTCATGGATGTGACATTTGTAAATAGGCACTTGGAGGAGTTCTTCGGCTGTGCCAAAAGCTGGTTCCTTTAAGTATGTTTTAGACTGTTTGTCTGTGGTTTCCTTCCCACAACTACATTATGTAACTTGAAAAAGAAAAACTGAAAAAAGATTTCTGTCTACTAACTCTCTTATGGGTAGTAGAGTCAGGGACAAATAAGTAGATAAAGATTTAGAAGGTGGCCTTCAATTTCTTTGATCTTTTAAAAAAAAAAAAAAAAAAGTCAAGATTGAGCTATTTTCATATACACGTCTGCCTCTGTTTTATGTTTCATGCCTCAGTCACAAGCATTCTCTCTAAATATGTTACAATTGCTTGATATGGGCATAAATCCAACTAAATTCTCTAGAATTTCAAAGATCTTAAGAGGAGAAAAAAGCTTGTTTGTGTGTTTTCAATACATGTACTTGGTAATCCTGAGAGAAGGCTTGCTAATACATTTTCTTTTAGAGCAGTTAGTTCTAAAAGGTATCTTTAATGTTTTCCTTCTCCTTATATTTTGCAACTATGCAAATCTTCTGTTGGCAACTTTTAAATCTCAGGGATTTTTTTAAAGGTAGTAGTAAGAGTCTTAATGTGATGCCCGTTTTGTTTTCTAAAGGAGCTGGAGTGACTGGGGTCTGAGTCCTTCAGCTTAGAGCATGATGTGTGGAACCACAGGAGAGGACGGGCTGGGGTGGGGGTGTGGGGAAGGGGAGCGTTGACCCAGGTACAGAGCTGGTTAAGGTTTTAGTTAAGTGTATCACCAGGAACACTGATCTTTCTCATCTTCTGACTCTGCTTTATATCTGAATTGGGGATGCTCGCATAAAGACAATGCTGGTCAGCACCTAAAAACCAGTATCCTTTGCTAGGACTGCACACCGTGGTGTACTTGCAAGCAGTCTGCCGCTTTGTCCTTTTCCAGGTGTGGGAAGTGGAGAAGCAGAGCAAGGACGTTCTTCTGAGACACGCCTGAGTCGCTTAAAGGAGCTGCAAAGTTCAGTAGTAGCTGATAGACTGCTGGAAAGCAGCTTATGTAGGAGTTCAGTACTGCTTCCGTGCCCCTGGCACCTGCTGGTTATATCTTTGCTGTTGGTAATCGATCGCATGTGGCTGTAATGTTGGATTTTTTCCGGCCTTTTCTGATTTTTAAAGCTATATGGCTTTTGAAGTTACTGTTGCACAATTGGCTATTTTGTCTTATTCACAGTTTTCCATATAGACACAAAAGAGGAGAAAATTTAGTTTGTAAGTACAATTTTTACTGTAGCAGGAAAGCTGTGAGAAAAGCTTCTCGATTTCCTCCGGAGGGGTGAGTTCAGATTTACTTTCTGATGGAGGCTGAATAAAAGCCAGCCTGCCTTTCAGTGCTGCACAGTGACTTAAGCACCAATTCCCAGTTACTTTGGTGCATTAGAGTCCTGCCAGGCATCCTCTTCTCCTCCAGCAATCTCCTGGTATGGCAGGAGAAGGCGAGAGAAGGAGGGGCTTTCCCTTCTCTGTCTGTACTTTGTCTTTGAAAAGTGTGAGGGAATGGGTGAACTTCAGTGCAGTGTGGTGATGTCCTGAATACCAGCTGTGCTGTTGGTGTTACTCCTGCAGTTTGTTTTCTTGTCTTTTTACAGTATTGACACTACTTAAACTTAGTTCCTGGTACTGGTTTCAGTTCAGTACAAAAGTTTTCTTTTCAAGAAGTTGAGGCATGCTGGCAGGTGCTGAAATGATGCCAGCTGCCTAACCAGGAGCTGGGACCCTCACAGATCCCGAGCAGTGAAAGCTGCTGTGGAAATCATGATGTTAAAAAAAGAGGGGAGATTATATAGGAAAAATCAGAAGATCTTTGTGGAGCGTCCCATGCATGCTTGCCTTGAGGAGGAGGAATTTGAGGAACTGTGGTAGGAGCAGGTGAAAGCCTGGGTGCAAAACTTCGCTTGTCTGTGGCAAGTGAGTGGCGTCTTCTCTTATCCCCAATGCGGTCACTTAAGGAGGTATGTTCTTTCATGTTTACTTTCTGCCCCCATCTGTGGGAGGCTGGGAGGGATGTAATGCTATTCCAGGTACTTAGATTTTTTTCGTCGACACGCAGTTTTAGTGCCACTTTTTTCCAGTGGCAAGAACCGCTGGGGTTTTCAGATTTGTTCTTCTGCTCTGGACTGTGCGCACCAATGGGTGCAGCTGTGCTGGGGCAGGGGGGAGCAAGCCACAGAGCCATTGCTTCTGTTCTCCATCCTTTTGCTTCTGTGTTCTCCTCTGTTGGGTGGGTCCTATCTTAGCAAATGTATGCAACCATAGAAGGTACGTCAATATTAGTGGCTTTTCCAAATGAGTTAGCCTGATAGATTTAGCTCTCTTGTGGTACTCAATGTGCGCTTTGCAGTGTAACTGAGAGACATTAAAAAATGAGTGTCTTAAATGGGTAAGTTAATCTGCACCTGTATTGCTGTATGTCTATTTACAACCGTTCTACACCTAAGCGCATTTATTAAATGTAAAGCACTACACGAGAACATTTTTGATCTTCGTGTGTGTAGTTAATGGAACTCTTTTAATTTGCACAAAACACTGGTCATAGAATATTCTCTGACCTATCAGCCATCCAGTTAAACATTGGTAAACCTTACTAGCCTGTATTATTGCTTGTGTGTATACTTTGTAATTTTAAAATACTCATTCATTATTAGACTATTACTTGCTGTATGTTTCCCAGGAATGATCATATTTTATCTTAGAATGGAATAGGGCAACATGTTGATTTGCTCTTAATTTTCACTTTAATTTCCAGTGAATTTTCAGAGTTGCTGGATAATACCAAGTGTTGATTTCCTTTTTCCTGTGTACATTTGTATTGTGGTCATAGGTGATTTTGTTTAAGGGTTTGGTTTTCTTTTCTTTTCTTTTCTGTGTGTTTTTTTTTGTTGTTGTTTTGTTTTGTTTTGTTGGTTGCTGGTTTCTTTCTGTGGTGGTAGTAGTTTCTATTTAGTTGCAAATCTTGATAAGGATAAGATTTTGTGGAGATGATAATAAAAGTCATTATTCTATGCAATTTGGTGCAAACCTGTCGGTAAGTCATTCCCATTATTGTCATTTTGAAAAAAGTTCTAAGCCATAATTATGAGGTATTGATTGAATGAATGAATATACAATACAATTTTCATTGTAGTCTTTTAGCTGTTATTACCTGTAGTTTTTAGTAGGTCCTACATTGAACTCGTCACAAATGCTGTGTGTGTATGTATGGGTGTACATATACACTATATGTATGAATATGAGGAGACGTTACAGTTCCAAACATGTATCATAAAATCCACTTAATTTATTATCTGCTTGTGGGCTATTACAGGATTAGCCCACAGAGCGAGCTGTAGCTTTGGAGCACGGTTCATTGAACCTGGTTTGTGGGAAGGTGTTGCTACAAATTTTTCAAAGTCACAATATTCTACTGTTGTTTGAATGTGCAAGGCTCAGATGGCAGCCCAGAGTGTGGTTTGTGACAGTTCTGCAGCTTGGTAAGAAACCAGAAATGCCTATTTATCAATGTGTAACGGAGATACAAATGCCTTGGTTAGAGTGAATCCCCAGTTTAATAGGTGCTACTGTTTTCAGGAAAGGATTACATTAAGAAAACAAAGAGGGCTGGAATTTCTTGATTGATCTCTTGAACTTCTGTCTTTTATACAGTAAATGTTTTATTGAATTACATGTTGGGACTTTTAATATCTTTGTGTCTGTTGAGATTGCTGGTTATGAACCTACAGATTTGTACTAATTCATAATTTTAATTGTTTATGCAATAAAATAAGGAAAACTTTGATATAAATGACGTCATGGGCTTTTTAGCTTTTTTTGTTATCCTTGTGTTTGAAATAGAATAAATATTTTTTCTCCTAGCCAAGGCATCTTAAAGTTTTATTAACAGATTTCTCAAGGCAGTTTCCCTCTTATATACCTTTGTTGAAAGTAGAGCACAGCCAAATACTGGTGTGTGTTTTTCAGATTACTGTCTTGTGCAAACCTTTTTTGGGGATAGAAGTGGGACTAAAAGTTAAATATAATTTCTAGAGTGCAATCTTATTGTGGATACATTTTCTTTTAAACTGGGTATGTCTCTTGGACTGTCTTCTGTGTATTTCTTTTTATAGAAGACCTATCCTTTATTCTAAACATAGGGTGTACAGGCAATTAGATTGCTTCATATTTTGTAGGTTCAAAGTTCTTCTTCAGGAGTCTATGATGAGTATGTGGGTAAATCTTTTCCTTGATCACGTAAACATTTGCTTAAAAAAAAGTCAGTAGTACATGTAGAAGTAAACTGAGCATGTTTCTGGGCTAGTTTGAATTTGTGTATTTTTTTTTTAAATTATTCTCCATATGGTATTTGCTGAATTAGAAAACAATAAAAACACCCACTCTAAAAAAAACTTTGTTTTTCATCAAGGAGGAATTATTGAACAAAATTGCAACTGACTTGCTTTGGAATATCAGGAGATTTTAGAGCTTACAATGTCATATTACTTTATTACAGGGGCTGAATTTGGTGAACTGTTTTCCCTGCAAAGTTAAACTAATTTTTACGTAGAATCAAGAAAAAAAGTACCTGCCACAAATAAACCATTTAGGTTGAAACCTGACTGTTCACATCAGGTGTACTGCAGAGGTTTGTGTGAAGTAGTAATTTGAGCAAGCACAGGTCAATATTGGCTTCAGCTTTCCTGCCCCTCCCAGCCCCTTGCGTAGAGGCTCCGCAGTCATGCATGCACCCTTAAAAACCACGCTAAGCTAATTGCTGGCACTCAAGCACAGCGTAAATGGACTTCTGTGTAACACTGTGATGATATAAAGGTTAAAAAAACAGGTTGTATTCAACAATGGATAAGTGTTCTTTCTGTCCGCGAGTAGCGCAGGCCATTAGGAGCAGGGGCAAAAGGAGGGTGATCACCTCAGGTCCTGGATGTAGCCTTGGAGCAGAGCGGTGTTAGGGCCTCCTGCAGAGCTGACCTGTGCTGTAACCGAACGGGTGTGTGTGGCTTCACCGAGGCACGTGCCCAGTGTCGAAGCACATTCTGATGTTTAACCTGATCTCAAATTTGAGGAAAAGATGGGCTCAGCAGCTCGGCAGACAGCTGGGGCTCTGGGCAGGCTCCCGGCCATGTTCTGGTCAGCGGCGGTGCCTGCAGGCCCATAGCCTAAAAAGAATATCCTCTCTCTGAAATAATAATCAAAAAGTTACATCTGTGAGGGAATCAACCAGTGAAACGCAGTGGGGCACTCCCCTCTGAAAAGGAATTGAATTGCTAACGTTTGAACCTGGCATAGGTTTTGGTACATCCAGTCGTGGCCTTCTTATGTAGGATACTCTTTTTGTTGTCTGTCTTCGAAGTGTTTTAACCATTCAAGCGTAAAGCTTGCACAACTTGTATTCATTTTTATCAGGCTTTGCATTCAAATATAGCTTTATATGCAATGTTTTAGTTTAGATTGAAAAATGGAAGCATCCTCTGAAAAATAACTGAGAAGTGATGCCAAAACCTTCACCTATGTTTTCTCCATCTAAATCAAAAGAAGTCTGCTTCTCCTTAAACTTCTAGTAAAAATTAGTCCATATAATTAGCAAATCCTGTACTCTATCATACTGGCCTAGTCCCCCAGTGGGAACTTCTACCATTTTAAACAGTATTAATCTTGGAGAAAAGTGCATGGAGCTGTGAGCTGTGTGCTTCTCTTCCATTTTCTGAAAGAACATCTAGCCAGTGATTTTTGCAATGTAAGATAGGACAGACCTATCTTACATTTGATTTCTGAGATCTGAAAATCAAACTCGAATCTTTTCAGCTAGTGTAACCACAGTTGCAGTTATTTTTTTAGCTCAGATTCTGCCTCAGCCATCTCCCTTTACTTGGTAAAGCTGAATGTTTCTCATAGAGCAGAATTCTTCACTGAGAAAAAAGAAACAGAATTTTGTGTTGCATTTCTAAA
The DNA here is from genome assembly GCA_013399475.1 of Chauna torquata. NCBI lineage: Eukaryota > Metazoa > Chordata > Aves > Anseriformes > Anhimidae > Chauna > Chauna torquata. The sequence continues at coordinate 155,507 of VXAL01006408.1, forward strand.
GATTTATAGTGCTGACGAGAGGATGGGTGGGAGGCAAAAACTTTCTTTTCTTAATGTCATCTGACATGCTTCTGAAGGCACACAAGAGGGAGAGCTGTTGGGTTTAGCATGCTGGTTTTCCAGAGCCATTTTTAAAATTAGAACCACAATTAAAACTCAGACACACAGTTTTAAATATTTATTTATTTTACATTTCCTTGTGTGGGAGTCCAAAGGTACGAAGTATTCTCTTTTAACTTTTGTACAAATATGCTTTAGCTTGTTTTATAACTGGGGGAAAAAAAGTCTTAGTGTATGTATGTGGACAACTGTTAGTTTATTAAACATCACAAGACTGATTTTAGACAACAGAAATTAGAGGGTCCTGATGGTTTAAATGATAAGTTAGTGTTACAGCTAAGTGTAATTTAGCCAGTTATTCTCCTCATATTCAGCTTTTTTTTTTTTTTTTTTCTTTTCACAGAAAATAGTTGTAACCTTTCATATATTGGTTTCTTTTCACTCTGGAATCTTGATCAGTAGGGTGGTTGCATCTCCCCAGCATGTCTCCCTGCTGCTGTCCCTGATGTGGTACCAAAACTGGCTCAAAATTGTGCTTTCTTCCTTGCTTTCTCTGATATTGCTGATTGAATGAATGCTTAGTTCCTGATCTCATGTAGTAGTTTTCCAAAATTTTCCTCCGCTACCCACATCTCTGAGGTTTGTGATGGGCAAAGAAGTGAATTCCCTGTGAAATGCCTGACAGTTTAGGGAAGATCTCTGCAGTATGTCCATGAGCAAGGTGAATAAGAAGTGTGTGGCTTTTTTCTCCTGCAAAGACAATTCTAGATTATTACAAATGGATTTTGCATATAGGATGCTAATTTAAATAGGTGTAATTACAGAAAAAAAAAAGAAAGAAAAAGAAAAATCCTAAAACAAACATAAACAAAAAAGCACAAATGCATGTTAACTTTAATAATGTCAGTGAGAGGGATGTGATTCACTTACTCTTGAAGAAAATACAAGGTAAGGTAATGGTTACAGTAGCTTAAAGTTTGGGTTTTTTTGTATTTTAAAAACAGCCCTAAAATAATCCAATAATGAACCTTCCATGACTGGTTTTGTATAATACTCTAAACTTTTTCAAATTTTGAGTTTGATTTTTCACATCTGAATACATTGAAGATCAGTGAAAAATAGAGTGGATAAATGTTTGTATTAAGCCACATAACCTTGTGTATGAGATGGAGGCTTTCCCATTTTTATAGCTGGACAAAAGAAGGCAGCATAAACAAGGGAAAAAAAAGACTGTTTTACTGTAGCTGTGAAAGATAAGGCTGGCATCCTCACTGAAATGTGAGGCTGTGCTCATGAAAACTATAATGCTTTTGGAATATTTTGCTGCTAGATGTGATTTTTTTTTTTTCTTTCAATTATATTCATGCTGGTTTTTTTAAAACCCTGGTTTTGTTTGCCTAAGGATACATAGTTTTAACTACATAGCATAATTGATTAAGAAAGTATTAGTGTTCTTAATGGTCTTTATTTAGAGAATGTGGAATGTTACACCAAACTGTCACATATTTTTATGTTTCCTTAAATGTGTTTGTATGTGATGTGAAAGCAGAAATTTGTCACGTACAGAACACAGTCGTGTCTGAGGGTTTGGTAACATAGTGAAATACCCATGTTGTTGCACAGAAACCCTTATTCCTGCTTACAGCGGGGCTTCCCAATTTCAGATTTTTGTGTTAGGATGTAACCGTAGAGAAGGGGCTTCTACTTGGTGCAGAATGCACCCGGACGTCCCCGCTGAGCGCAGCCCCCCCAGCCCACCTCGCTGCTCTGGGCCCTGCTGGTGAGGGACATGCTAACGTGCTGTGACCTTCCCACCAATATCCCTACCTGATAGGGGGGTTTCTGTGATGAACACCTGCTGAAAGCAGCAAAAAACCAAACAAAAACAAACAAACAAAAACAAACAATAGAACACCCTAGCCTAGGCTGCTGCATGATGTCCTGTAGTCTTTCCTAGACAAGACGCATCTAGGATGTCACATTAACCTCGGAACGTCCCTTTACAGAATTTGCTTTAGATGCCTTGAATGCTTCATTGCTGTCATCCTCGGGAGGCGAGCTGAGGCTGTGTGGTGGCTGCCTGAGGCTGTGTGCAGGCAGGGGCAGGGGCAGGGAGCTGTGTCCCGGGCAGCTGCCATGGAGGAGTGACCGTGCCAGCACCAGCAGGCCGGGGCAAGGGAGCATCTGCCTTTGCATCCGGCATCGTGGTCACTGCTTCGGGCTTCTTGAGGAGGTGAACATACCTCTCACGTTCGTGATTTACTCTGGCTGCAGGGAATGGGGATCTCAATGTCAGATACAAATGAGCAAGTGTTTTAAATGGATTTAATGACTGCCTTCTCCTGCTGGAGTGATAAAGTAAAAATCAGAACAATCCGACTGAGATAGGCAGGCAGTGGAGTTTCTGTGGTAAATCACATCCCTCTGCTCCCCGTGTATGTCTGAACAGTGGGTCTATCCAGAAGCAAAAACTCCTGGAGCGTGTGGCTGCATCATGTTAAACTCCAAGAATTTAAGGAACCTCCTCCCCCTACAGCACCGGTTGCTTTTTTTGTTCTGAAGCTGTTTCACCATCCCTGACACATAAAAGCAGACTTCCAATAGACTCTTGTCCCCGTGTGAGTGAAACAAAAGTCAGATGTTGTTGCTTTACTGTGTTAATGTTAAAAGTAGCTGGAGTGAAGGAAATGTGCAGGCAGGAGCAACGTTTGCTCCAGAACGCCTTTGCTTGACTAGTGTATTAATAGTTAACTCTGCAGCCTTGATCAGCTGAATCTCTTCCAGGTGACCGAGCGCAGCACTGTTTAGCTTCCTGCATTTGTCAATGTGAAAATTACGCACTTCAGCTTCCTCATCACTGTCATGCTGCAACCGCGCGTTTAAGTGGTTTTGCTTCCTGAGCCAAAGAGCAGCAGCCGAGCCCTGCCTGTTGTGAATGACAAAACTCATACTTCTCCTCCAGCATGCATGCCCTGGTGTGCGTGTGTGAAAAGATGCTGGGTGCTCCTGGGGGCTGGGCTTATTTAAAGCCTTTTTAGATGATTTTCTAAGTAGTCTGGAAGAGAATGACTAGGCGAAGCCGTTGTTAGGGTTAACACAGAGGTCACATGCAGAAGTCGTACAAAGTTGAATCTGCAGAAGGAGTGATGATACAGAGGGAAAGCGTAATAATGTCAGCCTGCTCTCTGTGGGTGGGAAGGAATTCCCTGGAAGACAACGATTTGCAGTTGACAGGACAAGAAAACTGGAATTGAATGAAATTTCAGAAACGCCTGCAGAAGGAGCCGCTGCTGCTCAGGCTGGTGCTTGGGGAGGTGCAGTGCGAGTGCTCCAGTGAACTGAGCTCAAGTCTTGGAGCTAGGAATGGAGGAGTTCACATTTTTGGCTTTGCTGTTGGTTTTCTGTTTGCCTTTGGTCAGGTGACTTAGCCCTTGCTTTCTGCCTGGAATGCAAAAAATAGTGCCGAGGAGTGTTGGAAGCGTGACTGAACGTTTGAACAGTGTGGTAAAAGTGATAGATGCTGAAGTGCTCAGTACCTGCTTAGTTGTCTGATCCAATGAATCTTGGCAGTTTATCACAGGGGGAAAAAAAGTTGAATTTAGGTAGGAATGTCATGGTCATGGTGGGAATAATTGGAGTGTCTGTTGCCTTTGCTTTGTCCTAAAAAGCAGCTTTTGAACAGTCATGCTCACTGCAAAGCCCCAATGGGTATCTGCATGCTGTGTCTAGGGAGTCTGCAACAGGGGAGACAGGAGCTACTTGCTGTTAATGGGCTTGAAATTCTCTGTAGTGGTGCCTTATGTGTTGGAAATCTTTAAAGGGTCTACAAACCTAGATTTAAAATAATAATAATAAAAAAAAAAGGTTGAAAATTAACAATCCAGAGCAAAGCAGTGCATGCTACTCCTCTTTCAGACATGCCTTCCATCCAGTTAAAATGCTTGTCTTGTGCAGTGCTGCAAAATTGTTTTCCTAAGATCAGTAGATTAGTCCATTTATCTGCATAGCAGAAGAGCCAAGAACGAAATCTATTGCATGGCCCCGTTTTGTCTACAACTGTTCCTTTCCCATCAGTACAGTTTTGGAGGTTCCTTGAATTCTGAATGTATTTTTAGCTAGCTTTGTCTTTTGTTTTTTTCCTGGAGTAGAACATAGTACAAGGATTTGTCCTAGATTTCCCTGGGCTGAAAAGTAATTCTTATTTTAGAAAAGGAAAAATTAAAAGGTGTGTTCTTGTTACGTGCAGTATGATCCTATGTTGTGAATCCTGTTACTCGACAAAATCCAGTGGGATTTGGGCACTTCTTCCTAGATCATAAACAATTTATCTGTACCCCTAAAAGTAGTTCTGAAGGTATCTGTCCTTACTGCACTGCCACATAACAGCTGGTTTGCACAGGAAACTCTGTTTAGTTTGAGAAACACACTCAAGTATTTGGATGTATGTTCCTTTTTTTTTTTTAATGTGAGATAGTAATTATGGTTTACACTAACAGTGGGTAATTGTCTTAGATACAGTATCTTCAAAACACTTCTTTCTCTTCTTTTCCACTCCATCTTCACGTTCTCTTCCCCTCTAGGCCTCCCAGTGGACCATTCTGAGCTCTCCTCCCTCATGCTGAAGAGTCCCCTGGGTCTGAACCCGGCGTTTCAGGTGAATTTGAACACAGCTGGCCAGGGTTCATCCCCTCTTCTGAGTCCTGTCCTCAGTGATGCTGGCAGTGCCAGAATAGAAGAGGATGACGAAGTGAAACATAAGGTGAGATAATGACTCTACAGAGAATTTACCTAATGAGAGAAGTGATTGTTTCTGGTGAGGAACTATGCTTTCTGGTCACTGAGCGTTGATCACAGTATATTTTGTGGGGAAACAAATGTGTTTGGTTGTTGATGTTAAAAACTCCAATGCTGAAGATTTCATCAAGCCCAATTGTCTTGCTGTTACGGCAGCAGTCTCCTGCTGCCCTTTTGATGCTGGGGTGTTCTGTGCCTGTTGCTGGGATAGCCTTCTGGTGTTTTAGCAGGAACTCACTGCAGAGGGCCCCAGAGCAGCAGGGAGCTCTTCTCGCAACCTGTCCTTTATACCTTGGAATGGAAACAAGAGATGCTGCTTCCCAGGATGAGTTATTTTGGGGAAACAGTTGATGGGTATTTGACATAAAACAAGTAACAGTGCACTTGGCACCTTTTGGTCTGTAACTGTGTTACAGCAGAATGTAAAAAAAAATGCTCATCCTTGTGCTGAAACTATTTGAAAGGACACTTGAAAAAAAGTGAACTGTTCAAGGTGCTTCTCGCCAGGGTAGTACATCGAAAGGCTGGTGGGAGAGATGGTTATTGGTTCTGGAAACCGGTTGCTTTTGGCTGATTCAATAATGAAAAATTACGTCGCCTAATGATATTAAACATGGCCTTGTCTTTGCTGAATGCTGTCATATTTAACCTGTGTCAACTTACTGGACTGTGCTGTCTGTGCAAAGTGCTGTCATTTTACAAAACAATGTGTTCTAAAATAATTTAATTTACCAGCATAGATGGTAGCATAGAGCTCACATTTGTTAATATATAAGGTATGCTCTTAGGTTCATTACCTCTGTAAAGTCTCACCATGTACCTCAGTCATCCAACCCATTCTTTCTGATCATAACAGGACCTTTAGAGCAGTACTGAGGTGAGGTGTCTCCTTTCGAACTGTAGAGGACGTGAGCTCAGCTGCAGGTTTCTCAGCAGCATGCGTTAGGGTGACTCCTTTTACAGCCAGTCAGTCATGGGCTTATTCACCAGAGGTGGATATATTGTTGGAACTACCCTCCGTTGCTGATTCTTTGGTCTGGTGAAGTATCACTAAAATACGCTTTTACATCACAATCATCACAATCTTCACTTACATCAAAAAAAAATTCCTGACATCAAATTTAACATAACATCATCACATCACCAGTGAAGTGGACAATTTACACACACTCCACCCCTCGTCCCTTCATCACATTACTACAACACATGTTCTTCAAAATCATTACATCACATCATAAATTCTTCAAAACTATTACATTCTTAGATAATGCTCTAGGCCTTGCAGGGGCTTGAGGCTTTTTTTCTGAAAAGAGGAAGGCAAAAATGCCTGTGACCTCTGTGGGTGCAACAAGTCTCAAAGCAGGAACAGCTTTGGGTCCTCAATATCCACTTTTGTTTAGCTACTGATCCTTCGCCTAGACTGCTTACCTTTCTTTCTACCAGTAAGCACTGCTTAAACTGTGAACTCCCCAGCATCACCACAGGAAGCTGCAAAGTTGAGGGAGGTGCACGTTTCGTGATGTGGGGCTTTCCTTGCCCCCATGTAGAGTTCAGGATTCAGCCCTACTTTTTCAGGTAATCCTAATTTTAAAATGCTTTTATTCTGGAGGCCTCTCCACCTTTGACATTTGTGACTTGGAACTTCAGCTCCTCGCGCTGTGGTTCAGCACCACTGAGCAAAGGCTTCTCTGCCCCAGCGCATCATCTGTGTTTGTATCCTCTTGCTCATGGAAACACTACAGAGCCTTTCTGAAAGGTTTAAGTAGGCGGTGGTAATCCACAAATTCCGACGGAGGTCTCCCAGGAATTTCTCCAGAGTCTAACGTACTCTTTACAGCAAGCCTCCTCTGGTGTATGTGGCAAAGCTGATGTACAGGTTCATCCTGCCATCTGTTTGTGTGCTTTGGTAAGTATTGGCTTCATGTGCCTCCACAGTTTGTCAAAACGGTGGAAATGACCCGATGCCAGTGTGTGATTCAGAGTTTCATTTTTACTCACTCTGCACCACATTATCAGGCCTTCATAGTGGTTGCCAGCAACAATGAGAATATGCAACCACAGAATTGCTGAGGCTGGAAGGAACCTCTTGAAATCGAGTCCAGCCAGCTCATCTTTCTTAAGCAGTGACTCCAAGCATTTAGATGCAGTCAGGAGAACTGTGTGTGTGTGCTCGTGTGTGTACATATACAGACACACCATTCTTTGACTACTTTTTGGATAACAAATTACCAGACTTTGCCTTTGTAAGGGCGTGGTGTATGGTGTCTGACAAGCAGTGTTCCTAAGAGCACTGCTTTTCTCCCAGTGAGATAGAGAAATCCACCTAACAGCAAAGCCTCCCATTACAGTGAAAGTAAGGCTTTGTCATCTGAACTCCATTCCTTATGGAGTCAGTAGCCACACTGCAACCTTCAAGAAGAAACTACTTATGTGCTCTTTACTCCTGCTTTTCTGCTTTCTCCATCTGATGTTCTGATCGTCTTACCTCTGTCAGGATCCTTCGGCAAGACGGTCACAGGCCCATGCTGTTTGCTCTCTTCACCGTGTCTTTGGGTACTTCTTGGTGCCAGCAAGTGCAAGCTTACTCGGTCTTGTTTCATCTCAATTTGTTCTTTTTGCAAGCAGACTTGATGTCGTGCGGTCTTGTTTCATCTCAGTTTGTTCTTTTTGCAAGCAAACTTGATGTCGTGCACCGTCTCCAGTAATTAGAGTATCTGGTTTGTCTCCTTGAACTTGAGCCCCACTTCCCTATTTCTTTTCTGAAACATATTGTGAAATTGGTGATGGTGACTTCACATGGTTTTAAGAAGGCTTGAAAGTCTTTATTCACAAACTTTCATGATGCTATTCAGCCATCCTGCTAGGAAGTATTTTCAGTTAGTTAAGAGGCAGTGCACGGTCAATGCATACATACGCTGCATGCCATGGACAAAGTATTGTAAGGTGTGTCCAGGTACAAGTAAGTTATTCTGTAATAGAGAAGGCTGAACATGAAGTCTCAGTTAAGATGTGGGTTGGCATACAAATTTATAGCTTTGACAGATTGCTCTGTTAGTATTTAATAGTTTGTTTTTCTTTTTGAATGCTTGCTCTCATTTATCCTTACAACAAGTATAGCGTAGCCTGGAAATAATGAACAATAACTGCATTGTCTGTTCTAAATGCTGAAGTCCAATCCTTTCTATCTCATTTTACAAAGTCTAATATCTCAGCAGCGTGAATTCTCTTTTGGGCTGAAACTAATTTATAAAAGTCACAATCCTTGAAGGGAATTTTTTTTATTGTAATTGGTTTTAAGCTTGGCCAAATTCTGAGACCTCAGAGGTGGCGATCTCCATAGGCAGTATTTTAAGTGAAACAAACACAGGCTGAAACCAATGTTATGAGTTAAATTTCACAGCATTTTTACAATCTTACCTTGTAAGAAAAATAGAATAGAATAGAATAGAATCATTTAGGTTGGAAAAGACCTCTAAGGTCATCTAGTCCAACCGTTAACCTAGCACTGCCAAGTCTACCACTAAACCACGTCCCTGAGCACCACATGTAAATGTCTTTTGCAGACCCCCAGGGATGGTGACTCACCAATTCCCTGGGCAGCCTGTTCCAATACTTCACAACCCTTTCAGTGAAGAATTTTTTCCTAATATCCAACAGAAACCTCCCCTGGCATAACTTGAGGCCATTTCCTCTTGTCTTCTCAGTTGGTGCTTGGGAGAAGACACCGATCCCCACCTCGCTGTAGCCTCCTTTAAGGTAGCTGTACACAGCGGTAAGGTCTGCCCTCAGCCTCCTTTTCTCCAGGCTGAAGAACCCCAGCTCCCTCAGCCGCCCCTCGAAAGACTTGTTCTCCAGACCCCTCACCAGCTTCGCTGCCCTTCTCTGGACACGCTCCAGCACCTCCACGTCCTTCTTGTAGGTAGGGCCCAAAGCTGAACGCAGCACTCGAGTTGCGGCCTCACCAGTGCCACATACAAGGGGACAGTCACTTCCCTAGTCCTGCTGGCCACACCAGGTCTGATGCAGGCCAGGATGGCGTTGGCCTTCTTGGCCACCTGGGCGCTCTGCTGGCTCATATTCAGCCACCTATTGACCAGTACCCCAGGTGCCTTTCCACCGGGCAGCTTTCCAGCCACTCTTACCCCAGCCTGTAGCGTTGCATGGGGTTGTTGTGCCCCAGGTGATAGGTTATTGACATTGTCATCTAGGTGTGAGACAGGAAAGTAAATTCTTATACAGCACTTGGTATCTCCAGGATGCATCAGTCTTTTGTTTTGTGCCTTTTTTAAGTTTAGAGTAGAGCTCTTCACCCAACATGTGTTGGTTTTGCTGCGTATTTTTTTGAAGATTTCCAGGTGTGATTGTGGATACATAAGACAGTGAAATACTAGTTTTCTGAGTGGGGATATTAGCATTGATGTCCGATATGGTTGTAGAAATGTTGTCTTCGAACTTCAGAAGCAGACTGTCTTCTCAGAGAGCTTTTGTGTTTATTTTTTTCAGACATGAATTGATTTTTTTTCCCTCTTGCAGTGCCTGAACAGTAACGAAGGTGTTTGGCAGGCCCCCGCTGTACTTTGACAGCCATATCACTTTTCAGTGCTTCTGGTACACTGACTTTTTTTGTCAAAAGAAACATATGGCTGCTTTTTGCCCTCCTGACATGAACCAGAAGAATAAATGTGTGCATGCACTGTGCGAGGCTGCTTTCTTTTTCTTTACTAGAAACGAATTTCATATTTATAACTTTAAATCATTAAGTACTCAGAGCAGCCTACCAGGGCCTTAAAAAAAGACTTCTGTCTCTCCAGAAACCAAAGGAAAGTCTGCTGGGAAAAGGCTTGCAGGTGTTGTGTGAATGCCTGTCCTGCACCAGTGAAAAAACAGGTTCTGCCTAGCAGCTGTTGCCAGGACTCAGCACAAAGGGATTCAGTTAAGACTGGTGTAAAACCAAACAAAAGGGAAAATTAAGGGCACTGAACTCAGGGAGCAATTTGGAAAGCAGCAAAAATTTCAGGGAGTAAACAGAAAGTAATGATGCAATGGAGAGAGAGAGAGAGGGGAAAAAAGACACTTAGGAAATGAAAAGTATCTTGCTGGTACACTTCTATATCTCAAGGCAGCAGCTGGCGACTGGTGAATAGAGAAGAGCCTCCAGAAGTCCTTGAAGTTGATTCAGAAGGTAATTCATGCAGGCTACGAAAAATGTTCAAGTGCAAGGTTGTAGGCACAGTATGTTTCTGCATGCCTTCCCACTCTAAGCTTTTAGCGAAGAACCAATCTGGAACAATATTTTAGAGAGTGGGGAAAAGACGCTTAAGTGAGGATCAAAGCCCAAGGTGTGAGTTGAGGACAGGCAGGGACCTTTCAGTATTCTGAAGAATGTATTAGATGATTTGCAACACTCAAAGGTAACTCTTTAAATAAGTGTGTGGAATGTGTCTGTGAGAGTGGGTGGGCTGCTGGGGAAGAAAGAGATGGTGGCAGTTACTTTTTCCCTAGAAGTTAGTTCCCTATGGCTGTTGTGTGCTCTAATATCCTGTGCTGAGCCCGGGAGGAGGAGTACACAAAGCTGTTACAAAAAAACCTGTCTCATATCTGTTAGTAATTATTCTCATATTATGTAAGATATTGATGAAGCTCTAGTTCCATCCATTTATAAACAGTATTTCAGAACTGAGAAGTGCTGCAGGAGGAAGCTGATGAGATAAAAGCTGTGTCACAGCAGGCCTCCAGAAAGGTTAGAAAAACGATGTCGTATCCTTTGGAAAGAGGCTATTTGAGAAGGATGCCCCACTGAGGTTCAACAGCATTTTGAAAATTTATGAGGCTACAGTTTGGTAAATAGTCCAAAAAAAGAAAAAATAAGTCTGAAGCCAAGATTATGTAGGACTTTCGCTAGCATCTTGTGTGTATGGGTACATTAAAGTTAAAAGGGTAGCTGTGGAGTGAATAGAAGCATGTCAAAGCATGTCCCCTAGTGCCTCTAGGGAGTCAGCTGATGTGTGGGACTACAGTAACTGGTATAAAAGAACCTGAAAAAAGGCTAGACAGTTTCACAAAATTCCTTATTTTGGGGTACACACCTCCATGGATTCTGCATAGCTAAAATGGATTCGATAGGTACATTACTGAGCAACCAGGAAAATGTCTTTTCCATGCAGGATTCAGAAGTGCTGCGTAGCTGTGCTGATGGTGCTGGAGGGCATTTCAAAGCATTTATACTATGGACCTCAATATAAATGACCCAGCAAGTGCCAACTCTCCTCTCCCATTTCATTTCTGGACTGTTACAATAAAGGAGTTGCAACTGCGTAATTCTCAAGGTGCCTGAAGCACAGCACGATGACAGTGAGCGTTTTCAGAGAGCAGCGCTGCGTCTGTTCTAGCTGAGGTTCCCTGGAGGTAGATTGACCTTCCATGGTTTCTTTTTCTGCCAGTGTTAATTGAAATGGGTTTACTTGATGCAATATAACAGTTAATATAAAAGGAAATTTTTTGTTAACTTGATACATACAAGAAAAAGGGAGAAATAATTCTCAAAGCTGTGTTACCCACAAGAGGAACCGAGATGGAGAAGGCAAATTTTTCACATAACTTAGATGGGTTTACCATCACTTATTTTCACCACATGAGGATTCAGCACAGAACTGAGACCCAGCAGAGTGAGTTAAAGAGAATCTTAGCTTGAAATGTGATTTCCCTCTTCATATTACTTTCATGATTTTTAATAATGTATGTTTTCTTGCCAACTCTGATTTTGGTTCGTTGCAATAACAGAACGTCTGTTTTCACCATTGCTTTCCTTTGTGCTTCAATGTCCATTCTGTCCTTCTCTTTTCCTTAAATAGCAGCCTGGTGTCAGGGAGAAGGTGACACCAAAGGCGATGAAATACAGTGATTGTTTCAGCGTTTTTTTGGTTTTTTTTTTGTTTTGTTTTTTTTTACATTGAAAAAATACCATTTGCAAAACTGGGAGAACTTTTTCCAGCTGTAAATGTTCTTCCTCTTTCAAGTTGTTTACGCAGTGATTTTTCTGTGGTACCCTTATAAGCACTTGTGACTCTGTGAGATCTGTTTTCTCAGGCTGTGGTGCATCTGTGTTCTTAGGATAAGCAGTGCTCCAGCTGGGGACGGGACTGTCGGAGAGCCCTGAGACCCACCGTCTGCTCCTGAACTCCGCCGTCACGTTGGCAGAGCAGTGTGACACTCTCATGACCCTGGAGCAACCATGCAGCCAACAGCCGATGTAGTCTGATTTTTGTGGTGGCTTAATTAGTTAATATGGTCTTCAGAGGATTTGAATAAAAGCTGTAAATGGAAATAGAATAGTTCTGGAAAAGGACAGTGTTGTGAATCTGCTGTCCGTCATTTGATTAGGGAAATGTTTAGGAAATTTGAAATAACCTCTTCCTCCCTTGACTTCGAAATGGAAGTTTAACTATAACTGACAATTACTATTTTTAATAATCTTGAAAGTCAGCATTTGAGAATACATGAGATGTCCTGTTAGTAATCAAATGTTCTGTTTTCCCACAGCAAGGAAGAATGTTTGTAAGATTTGAGCTTATGCTTAGTAATAAATAGAGCATTTATATTTTAATACCTCTTGATTATTATGTATTCTTTCAGCGCTGTCCAGCTGACAAGGCATACTTCATAGCAAAGGAGATTCTTGCTACAGAACGGACATATTTAAAGGACTTGGAAGTTATTACAGTGGTAAGGGTTTTTAACTTTCTTTAATGCTGTTCTTTTTCTTAAGATCTGTAATAATTAATTTGGAGGAACTTGGAATTTCTGCCATGTTGCAGAAGAAGAAAGTCCTCTGACAAAGTGTAATTCTTGAACCACGTAGCTGTTACCTTTCTTGTAATATAGACCCTCATGTGGAAGAGCAGATATCCTCTCTGGATTTTAGTCGTTAGCTCAAATAGCTACATCTTATATAATTTTGATATTTTAGGCAAAATTTCTCTCTGAAAATTCTGAATGTGGGGTCCTTAAGGGTAGCCTAAAAATGTAGTTGTGCATTCAGCTTCAGTGATTGCTGTTGCTGTCAGCTCTGCTTGTAATCTAGCCATCATCACTTCAGTATTCCGTGTGAACCTTTGTCTTTGTGCCTTCAGATCATGAAAGTAGATGGCAATTTCAAAGAGTATTAAGGATCCATGGAGTTTTGAGAGGTTTAGTCCTAACCCCCCCATTTTAAGGAGGGTAGAAAGCCCACAGTAGCTGAGTGAGTCTTTACTTGGATGACAACGTCGTTTCCAACTCTTTTTCTTTAAGAGCTGTTTCTTTACTTACTGCGGGCTTGAACATGATAGCTGCTGTGTTTCTCTAAATTATTGTCTTAAATTAATCAAAGAGAAGTTCGTGCTCCTCGTGCCATACATCGTCAGCTGAGATGTTTTGTGAGAATTTAGTGAGCATCATCTCAGTGAGATTCCTCCTACAGACTTCCCAGAACTTTTTCTAAAAGGCCAGGGAACATCTGTGACCTTAGAGGATTTTTGTCATGTTCACATCCCTGCCAGAAAGCTGGGACCTAAAAGTGATTTAAAAACAAACAAACAAACAAACCAAACCTGCAGTATGTGACACACAACAAGGTGTCTCCAGCTACTAAATAAATTGTACAGGGCTGCAAGTTTTATGAAAGAGCAGTGGTTCTGCCTTGAAGTAAAAGCAGTCATATAACATCAGCTGTGTCAGTCATTCAGTAATTCACTGTGGTTTAGAGTCATTACTAACCATCTCATCATTGCATTAAGAAACATGCTTATGTCTAGAACCAATGGTAAGTCTCATATTTGTTATGTTTGGCAAGGGAAGGAATTACATCTTTTCATCTTTCACAGATTACATCTTCCCTAAATATTTCTTCTTCCTTTCTGCTGTTTCTCTGTGCACACAGTTTCTCCTTCCCCATTCCTGCAGAAGCAGAAATGTTTATGCTGATGATAAATTTCTTAAATAGGAAGATAATCATAATTTATGATTCTTCCTGCAGTGGTTTCGCAGTGCAGTCGTCAAGGAGAATGCTATGCCAGAAGGCCTGATGACATTACTCTTCTCTAACATAGACCCAATTTATGAGTTTCATCGAGGCTTTCTAAAAGAGATCGAGCAAAGGCTATCACTCTGGTAAGCATTAATAGTACAGTGCTTGGGCAACAATTAGGGTGGACCTTTTTCTGTGTCTTCACATTAAAACTGTATGCAGTCTATATTCGAATTGGTATCTGCTTAAATAGAATCAAGGAAAAATATTTAAAAAAAAAAAAAAAAAAAGACTAAATAAATTTTCCAAGCACTGCCTTGTAGCCTTGTACCTACTATCCTGTATTTGTAAGAATTGTGTGTCAGACTAAAGTTTTTGTAATATAACTTGCTGTTGTTTCTCTAGCCTTAGAAAAGAGGAGGAACACAAGGTCAAAAAGATAATGTGTGCACTTTTTCAATACCTTCCAGTTGATGAATCTCCAGGTGAAAATCTGGGAAACACTTTTGTAATTAAAATTAGAGTTCAGTCTTGCAGCACAATTTATTTTAAAGAGCATGTCGTCTTTTAACCTTTGTATTACTTTCTCCTGATAAGAGATGTAATATATTGAGAATTTAACTACCATTCAAAAGGAGGTGATTTTTCCTCCTCTTGGTGATGGATCATTACCATTAGCTTATTTTCGTTCTCTTCCTTTTTACGTTGGTGAATCAAGTTGTCTGCTGTATACCTGAGTGTTCCGCCTGACTCGGAAATCTGCTCTAGAGACAACAATCCAGATCATTGTATAAGGTTAAAGCAACCTGAATCTGGAGTAATGGAAATGAAAAAATACAGCAAATGAAGTGTGAACAAAAATAAATTCATAAATTTGGGTGGGATCATGATATGACCTTTATTCAGAAGTCCGAAAGGTTGAACTCTGTAATAAACTTTCAGGAAAATTCATTTCTATTCCTTTCTCAGTTTTCCAAACATGACTTTTGTTTTTATGGATTTATGCAGCTTCCACATTTATTGTACCAAATTTTCAACCCAAACAGTGAAATGGAAATGTCAGGCAGCTAAAAATGGATAGAGAAGGGATTAACATTAGTACTGCTTCCCTTAATTTTACAAAAGTAGTCCTTAAATATGCAGATACCCGGGAAGCCTTTCTTAAAAATTATGTCTTGAAGTAAGGGAGGGGTTGGAGGGAGGAAATAGAAATTTCTTCCTCTCTCATGTGTACTACACCTTCTTATTTCATCTTTTTACATATATTTCAGGGAGGGAAAAACCAATGCTCACATGAAAGGAGATTATCAACGCATTGGAGATGTCATGCTCAGGAATATGCGTACTCTAAAGGTAGCTAAAGGATTTGAATAATGGAGTCTCAGAGTTGTTGATTGTTTTTTTTTTCCTGTTGTCAAGGATGATGGTTCAAGGTTAAGGACTTTAACTTAACTTGAAGTGACTTGCAAACAATTATTGTTGCTAAACAAATTAAGAATAAAACAGAATATTTACAACAAGTCTTTATACAACTGTTGCTTATTTAACCACCTATATTTACCTTCAGGAAAGGCTGTCTGTTTTTTGGTTATTCAGCAGAAGACAAAGAAAAATTATTTAGTTAGCTTCACTGTCTTCTTATACTTGCACAATTCTCTCTCTTCTGTGGAGGCACTGCTTCATAAGGTTGATTAATTCCAAAATCCGAATGTTTTTAGCTGCAGAGTAGTTTGTTCTGAAATGAAGGCACCTTTATTTGTGATAGAGGACCTTCATGGGACACTTACATTTGCGCTGCAGTAGTGGAACAAATATTCCCCTAAAATCAGTGGTTTGAATGGAAGTATTGAAGTATGTAACTTCTGTTCAGAATAGTAACTCCCTGCATTTGATGTTCCAAGGAGGCATAGTGACACACAGGAAGCTATTATGACCTCAGCTGTCTGCGAGTTTCTTTAATAGATAAGCTCAGCCAAGACAACTCTCTCTTAGCTCACTTCTGCCTGTCCTAACTTGAAAAAAGTCAGTAATCAACAAGAATTGTCTTAGAATGGAAAGGTATTAATTGGTGATACTTCTGGCTGTTCTCATAAAAGGCAAGTGTAGACATGGCTGCAGTAAATAGCGAACAGATGACAACCAGGCAAATATTAGTAATTTTAATACTGCTTTTTTAATGAAGCAGATAAAACATGAAAACATGTAATGTAGCTGTTTGTGGTTTTTGTCAGCATTTGTGACAGTATATGCAGTCTTGGATTACACAGTCACGGGCAGAGACAAAAGTGGATGGGAGTATATGTTTTTTCTTGTTCACTATGAAACCTATAGAAGACTGTTTTCCTTTGATCTGGGTAATTTTTTTTATGATTCAACAGGAGTTTACAAGCTACTTGCAGAAGCACGATGAGGTCCTGACAGAACTGGAGAAAGCAACTAAACGCCTAAAGAAACTGGAAATGGTTTATAAGGAGTTTGAGCTGCAGAAAGTTTGCTATCTGCCACTCAACACTTTTCTGCTCAAACCGATCCAGAGACTGATGCACTACAAGCTGATCCTGGGGAGACTTTGCAAGCACTACACAGCAGGGCACCGGGACTTTGCGGATTGCCGGAGTGAGTGAGCGCTCAGCTGCATACGTGCTAGGCAGAATCCCATTCCCCTGTACATAAAAAATTTTGCAGGTACCCCATGGGAGACAGCAAGCATTACGTCTACACATTCAATGTTAACTCTCCTTTTTTCCATTCAGGATCTCTCTTATTCTCGTATGCAGCTGTGAGAAATACACAGAAGTTTTGATTTAGATTGCTGAAAACACGGCCACTAGGTGAATTCTGTAATATAGGTATCTGAGGAAAAAAAGGTAGAATGTATCAAGTGGAAAAGCAGAAAACTGCCAGGAGGCAGCTCAGTTCAAAAAATGTTTAGGTTTTGTTTAAAGATTAATTTTGTTTTAATTTTTTTTCAGTGCTAGGTTTTGCTAGTCTCCTACCGTGTTCTGGTGCAGGGCTCCGAAGTTTTCTGCAAAGGATAGAAAATTGCCTTAACTGTCTTAACTGTTAGTTTGGAAAATGCGAAAGATAGCTTTCATGGAAACTGTTCCATTTGCAGAGAATGTTATTTATAAAGTAATCTTTGGCAGAAATAGTTGTTCTTAATTTCCGAATTGACTTTTGGCTACATGGTGATTACTTTTTAGATGTTCCAAGTCTGATATACCAAATAATCTCCAGAAGCATAGGAAACACTATGAAGTTGCTTGTTGGTCTCTGTTTCACCCCTACATAGCTATTAGATGTGTTTTTAAGAATAAATCTGGCTGTTAATTTCAGATTCAATTTTCCAGGGATAAAATTTGTGGCCTGGGTTTGTGTTCTCTATTCTGATCCCATTGGTGCCGTTTTCCCTACAGATGCGCTGAAGGAAGTCACAGAGATGACCTCTCAGCTACAGCACAGTCTCATCCGCTTGGAGAACTTCCAGAAACTGACGGAGCTACAACACGACTTGATTGGTATAGATAATCTCACGGCACCTGGGAGGGTAAGTAACTTTGCTTGGTTTTTCTAGCCTTCGCTGCTTTCATTACCAAGGAAGTGCATTTCAACAATGTATTTACCACCACTGCCTCTACTGGAATGCCTGTAAAGGCTTTGTATAGTAACTTTCTTTGTGACAGGTCAAATTTAGCTCTTGGTGATATCCTAGGGAACTAGATCAAAAATGCTTCTGCTTAGACTCTGGTTACAGTTTCATGTTTCCAGTATGGCAGAAACTGGGTATGCTGGGATGCAGTGCTCTGTATTCAAGTGGAAAGCAGTATGTCATGTACTCAATAGAAGTCGGCTACCAGCTACGCTTATGTATGTCTGATGTCAATCTCTGTTTGTGGACTGAGACCACATGACGACCTAGCAATGGTGAGAGGTACATCTCTGGACAAAGCTGCTATTGGTGACTGTTTTCGTAGGAGCTTGTTTAGTTTCTGCTTGTTTTTTACATTTGTTTGTTTTTGCTAGATATACTGAGCATAAGCACAGGAACATCGCTTATGCTTTTGAGATGTGATGGCAATCACTGCAATGGGATGTAAGTGTAATAGGTTAAGTGCTGAAATCCAGCAGGAACTCTGCTCCTCTTCCTTCTCTCGCTTCATTGATTTAAATGCTGGCTGCAGTGAGGAGCTGATTCATGTTACAAAAGAGAAGGAAAGGTCTTGTTTGGCATTTAACAAATCTGTTGGGGATCATTGCTGGGTACCAATCAACATCTCTATACTCTGGGATGAAAACAAAGAACCATAAAAATTCTGTCTGTTTGAGAAAAATAAAGCTTTGCCTTACTTTTTCTTTTCCTCTGCAGGAATTTATCCGGGAAGGTTGCTTGTACAAGCTCACTAAAAAGGGTTTACAGCAGCGGATGTTCTTTCTGGTGGGTGCTGCTTCTGCTTTTCTGCAGACTGCTCAAGGTCTTTAAGATAAAGCTGTTGTGAAAGTGTGTTTTCATGAGCTTATGATGAAAATAAGCAATCATAACTAAAAATTTATTCTGAGAGGCTTTTTTATATAGAAGATGACTGTGATAACGCTGTCCGTTCAGCCTGTTTCCTTAATGGCAGATAGTTTTAACAGAATTCTTAAAATTAATTACCTATCTTGTAAATAAACAATATGGTTATTTTAAGGAAAGCGGGCCAAAGTGATGGAGAAATGGTGTTTTTCCATGTGTCTGTAGTGTTTAAACAACAGATTTTAAAAATGTCAAAAATACTTAGTACTACCTGCTGTCTGCAGGATATTGATTATATTCTTCCTATGTTTTTCAGTTCTCAGATATGTTACTGTACACAAGCAAAGGGGTTACAGGGACAAATCAATTCAAAATTCATGGACATCTTCCTCTTCATGGCATGTTGGTAAGTGGTTTGAAATTGTGAAATCATTTCGTTATGCACTGTGATGCTTTAAGGCAAGTTGAGCCATTCCTTCAGGGCTGTGAGGACTGAGCCAGCAAGCTCCTTTCAGGCTAGTGGGAGCAGCTATGGTGCTGCTGGTCATGCGCTGGACCTTCACGTGCCTCAGCCTATGTGCTAAACAAAGATTTGTCTGCAGGTGATAAGCTTATTCCTTCTATCCCATTAGCAAAACACCTGGAGCACGTTTGACCATTTGTTTTCATGTTGCAGTGAGAGGCTCATCTGGGAATATGGATTTGTCCTGGCATTTCCTTCTGCTGTGTACATACCTAGGCATAAAATCAATCCTCTTGTGTCCCCACCCCAGTATTCTAATGGGACTGTTCTTTTTGTGTTTGATTTGCAGCTGATAGTGCTTGACCCACCGGTAAGTAGTAAGCTGAATCCTGCTCAGAATCCTCCTTTCTTTGCCCTGTTCAGTGTTGTGCTGTGCAACTAGAGATATGGCAGTAGAAACACACCATACGGATTTTCATATAGAGCCAAAACAGACTTAAAGTAGGTGGTATTAATGAAAGAGTAGCTGTTTTGCACTTGCTGCAACTGAGTTGTAATCATATTGTGACTCAAATTCCTAGCCAGCCAAAGAGGAGAGTTTTTAGTGTTTATTAATCACCAAACAGTGATGAAAAAAATCTTTTATTTTTCTGCAGGTGGAGGAGAGTGAGAATGAATGGGCTGTCCCACACTGCTTCACAATCTATTCAGCACAAAAAACCATAGTAGTGGCAGCAAGGTAACACTTTATTTTCCTCAATTGCATGTAGGTTTGAGAGATACCTTCTCCAATGAGTTATCATTTGATGGTTCAGTGCGGAGCCAGGGGGTGTTTCATGTTTCCTCTGGAAAGCATGACTTGAAAACAAACGTGTGACACTTCACAATTCCTTTATTGATGTTGTGATTCAGGAAGGAGTAGTTTATCTAAAAGCCTGGTGTGTTATCAAACATAGCAGCAGCAGTAACATTGCCATTGTATTGTTTTCTAGTTAGCTGAGCTGCCAGTGAAATCCTTTAAACAACTGCTGTAAAGCAGAAGACAAACTGAAATATGAGCATGCAAATATTTTAGAGAACCAAAAAGAATTAAAATCGAGAACATGCAAATTGATGCAAGGAGGGGAGAGCTCTTGCATAGATCTAATGGAAGAAGCTGGGAGATGAGAGGAAAAAGTAAAGGCTGTCTTGGAGAGAACTGATCTCTTTTCAGTGTAACTTGTGCAGTGACTTTGGCGTGAGGAATTACTGCATGAGGCAGGTGTAGCTACAACAGCTCAAGAAGAGGCAGAGGGGAAGGATGAGAGCAGCACTGCTGGGACCCAGCAGTCTCTGTGAGGAGCAGTTCCCACATCAGCTGGTGCCAGTTTCCAAGTGTGGAAACACTCAGGAATGACAGGATTTGGTTTGCAGCACTTAGGATGCTCACTGTATCAGGAAGTGAATATGCCAAACTGCCTTTGCACCAAAATGCTCTCTGCAGTAACTTACACTTTTGTGTTTTGAATAGATGGTAAAAAATGTGAGCAGGGAGGACTGGTAGCACATTTAGAGGTGTGATTTATAAAACCAGACTTTGCTTATATGCAATGGCTATCCCTCTGTAATTTACTTTTCTGTAAATGGTCACAATGGAATACGTAAGCTAACACAAATCGTGCAGGCTTTAATTTAGCTGTTAATCAGACAAGTTGCTCTGCTTAACCTTGAATAAATCCATCTGAGGATGGTGTAATTCATTTTGGTACGCTAATGTATGAATTTTGTTGATCTTTTTGCTAACCTGACAAATCCATGCTGTGAAGGATGGGGTGTGCAAAATATTTGATTAAGTCTGTGCTGGCTTTTTAGTTCAGCATAGTTTTGTGTTTAATGACCAAGCGCCGTACACATTTGTATTTCAGTGATATTCTTCAATACCGTTCTTTTTTTGCCTTTTTATCTGAAATATACTTAAGATATCTACTACACCTATTCTCTCAGGATCAGCTTTAGAAGGTTTTGTCCCCTAAAAGGCAGCTGGAGGTTGGGTATGCTAAAATCCAGAATTGGAGCACTAAATCTCAAACTTATATGGTTTTCTGCTACTTAATAACCTTATCTTGAGCAATAACTATTACTGAAATTATTGTGGTAGCTCTGAAGGAGGATATTATGTGGCCCTTTTGCTGTATATTCATTCTCTTTCTTGTGGAGTCCAAAGTTTTAAACTTGTATCAAGGCTTGAAGATAGTGGTGAAGGCTATATAAAGTCAGCTTCCTGTCCAAAAAGCTCATGTTTTGGAGGCTTTTTTTTTTTTAAATTTTAGTGGAAAGAGACTACTCATTGTATTGGGCCGTGACTTTTGCCTTTGTTTAGAAATCTAGCACTCTGTCATGGCTCCAGGCCGGGTTGGTCACCATTCGCGCTGTTTGTCTTGCAGTACCCGCTTGGAGATGGGGAAGTGGATGGAAGACCTAAACATGGCAATTGAAATGGCCAAGAAATCTACTGAGAAATCTGACATGCTTCTGGACAACTCCATATGCAATCGCTCCAACAGTAAGTGGTGTTTCGTGTCTTGAAAATTGTCAGGTGTTGAGTCCTTTTCATTTTTTCCATTGTAAATTTGATGACATAAACGGAGTATTGTATAATTCCTGTGATAATGGAGAGCTCTTGTGCTCGTCTTGTTTTAGTTAAAGTAAATATGCTTATCTTCCTAGACTATTGTTCATGGTAGCTTTAAATGCAGCAGAGATGCTCTAGCTGCAGAATTGTTAATTTTATTAGGTCCTTATTCGTCTCTTATATAGATATTTTCTCCATCTAATGAGGTAGTATGTTTTCTTGTCCATAAATTTGATGGTGTCTTTGGAGATCAGCAAGTTGTTTTATAGCCCAGCTTTCTTGTGCGTGTCTCTGGTGTCATTATGGATATGCTGAAATTTGTAGTATCCCTTCCTAGAGCACTTTCTATTCCTCACTAAGGATCAACCGAAGATGAAGTATGGTGTTTTTGTTTGTTGCTTTCCCCCCCCCCAGAATATTGAGTCAGCTCCCAAGCAGAGCTGAGTAATGAAAGCCAAAATGATCTGCTCAGAGTGGCTTTTAGGAGCCATGCAACATTCAACTTGATGTATTTTAAAACTGGACCATTGCAAGAGAAAAAACAGTTCTTTTTTTACAGGAATCCCTGCTTCTCTTGCTCTTTGTATTGCATAGTTTTCTTAAACCGCTGCTGAATTCTCCTCCCCCAGGATCCTCTGATGAGGTCACTCTAGAACAGGAGTCCGAAGATGACATACACTCTTCTCGTAGCTCCTTGGACAGGCAGAGCCACCACCGTGCCAACACAACCATGCACGTGTGCTGGTACCGCAACACGAGCGTCTCCATGACTGACCACAGTGTGGCTGTTGAGGTACCCCGCAGGGCGCAGCTCTCCCATCTCACTCTGTCCATCTTGGCTCGCTCAGCCTCTGCTCATCCTCCAGTACATGCTCCGTTTTGCCATTGAAGCATTTCTGCTGTCCGTGGGAGAGCATGGATGATTAAAAGGCCACTGCATGTTTGCTCATCTTTGTGCATGTCTGTGTGTCCGCAAACACATGCACTGTGCTATCCCCGCAGCAGGGCTTTGTTTCAGCAACTGTGCTGAAGGAGAGAGATTTTAAAGGAAACCATGATATCCTAGGCCTGGATTATTCATTTGGGTTTAATGAGCCTTGCAGGGGGATTTTACACCAGTGTCAGGTTAGGCTGAACAGAGATTTATTCTGTGTTCACTGGGCTGCTGTTCCTTTGGGTCTTACCCTTCTGTGTGGCTTGATGCAGCACTGATGGCACATTTTGGTACTGAGTCCTGCGGGTTCTGACACAGATGTCTGTTCAAGCATGCTGCTTGCACTGGCACCTCAGTTTTGCTTTAGGTGGCAGTTTGGCAGGGTCAGTTGGGTAGGAAATATTCCTGGAGGCTGGCATACTTGGACAATTTCCAGAAGTGGGCAATACCCTAAATACCATGAAGCTCTACAAGGAGGTCACTCACTAGACAAACAGCAATAGGCCAGGATGCTGCATCTGTGTATTTGTACCTTCCTTGCCCTGCAGTTAAGGCACTTTTTGTTTTGTTGAAGGAATTAAAAGTTGGATACTGAAGCTTCTGGTTTTTCATGATGTATAGTGTATACTAATCAACTCAGTGAGGGAGGCCTTATAAATGTTAGATCGGCTTAGGGTCCAGAAGTTGGGCACTTCAGCCAGCAAGGAAAGTGATTTCTATTGGAGGGAAAACGCCTTCCTTTCCTTGACGATACACTTGTGAAAGGCACCTTCTCGCTGTTCTGTATCCATATAACGAAACCTGTCCCCTACAGGCTCTGGGATTAAACGTGTGAGTTCCTGCAGCACCCTCTTGCTTAGTTCTGTTTCATGTTCTAATACCATCATTTTTTTTCCACAATCCATTTTCCTTTAACAGACGCTTTTCTGGCATCACTTTTCTTATCCTAATGTTCTGTTTTTCTCTTTCTCTTTCTCCCTTTTCTCTGCTCAGTTTTCTGCTCTCTTGCCGTTTCTCCAGAGCTTCCTCCTCGCTATTTGCTGGGCCAGGCCCAACGGCCCAACACAATCACCCATGTTTGTTGGTACCGGAACCAGAGCCTATCCCTGTCTGATTACTTGTGCATGATCCAGGTAAAAGTGCCTCGCAAGTTCTGCGCTGGTGGGAGGAGCCATGGGATGCCAAGTAAAATTTGCTACTTCTCGCTCAGTAATTGCTTAGTGAACCCACATGTTGTGCTAGCGTGAGGATGCCTGATCCATCCAGCAGCAGAGTTGTAAGGTTGCCTTGTCGATACAGGATTTCCTCCTATTTCTGCTTCCCAGAATGGTTCTTTGTGTAATTCTGCCGTATGCTGTCTTTCTCTATCTTTAAAATTCATTTGCTTTCATTCCATGCTGTAGGTTTCCTTACCTCACTGCACAAATGTTGGGTGACTGACTCCAAGATGGCAACATTTAACTTGTGCAGCACTTCCCTGCAGCCCGCTTTTTACATGGGGCTTGGCTTTGCGTAGCTGCTGCATTCCTGTCCACAGCTCTGGCTTCCATCACCAGTCTTTGTTTCCTCTGCTGCTTTATTTTCCTTCTCACACAGTATCTTGTACTTGTTTTTTTTTTGCACGTTAAAGGAAAAAAAAAAAGTGAATAAAGGGATGAATGCCTTGTGGCTATCACTGTTGCCCTGCCATGGACTGCACAGGATAGTGGCGGCTGGCTGGATGAGTCTGTGCGGCACTCTGCTATGCACTGCCTGACGTAACGCTGAGATCCAGTGAGCACTTAAATATCACGGGTAACTTCGTATTAGTGGAGAGAAATTGCTAGTTTGTTCATCACTGGTGTGTCAGCAGAGCACAGTTGTTTTGCACAATTAGTAAACTGAAGATACATTCAGTCACCATATGAAATATCCATCTAAAACATGGGAATAAGCGCTGTTATGTGCAGGAACAGTTATATCTGGGAGCCTCAGGCCTTTTATCTGTAGCAGCTGACTTCTTTTTCTCAAGGACAGCGATCTGTGGTTTTACGGCAGTTTTCTTTTTCATTCTGTGCTAGAACCAGCTCTCTGGGTACTTGCTGAGGAAGTTCAAAAACAGCAACGGCTGGCAGAAACTGTGGGTCGTCTTCACCAACTTCTGTCTGTTCTTCTACAAAACCCACCAGGTGAGCAAACGTAGCTGAGAGGGACGATGTTTGAGATAGTGGGTGGAACCTGGCGATCCTTTGTTTTCAGCTACAGGTTCTTCTCATTGTGATTTGAAGGAGAGTAAGGAGTGAAAGAGTAGGTCGTAATTAATGAAGCTAGTCTCTGTAAGGCCACAGGCCCTCCTCGCAGAATGTAATCAAGATTTCCAATTCTGTTAATGGTACTTTCCTTCTGTGTTTGAGGGGAAAGACATCTCATAGTGCTGTGACTAATGGAGGTCAGGGAGTTAGCAGCCTTTTGTCAGTCTCTGTTTCTTACCTGCTCTCACTTGTGGGCTGCAGCACAGCTAACAGTTACACAGGCATCAGGAATTTCTCTGCCCGTGGTGCATTTAGCATCTGTGTAATGAGCTGCGCTGCAGGGCAATGCATACCTTTTCATATTACTAGCCCCCAAACCTAGTTATTTTATTCAGGCTTCCTGAGGGCATATTTCTTTGGGGAGGATATTTTAGCTTTCATGTTGGACCTGTGCTTAGAATTCCAGAGAGACAGTGAGGAGGGGGAAGAGGAGAGCCCAGGAGGCAGTGGAGGGCAGGGGAAGAGCAGCAAATAACTCTGCAAATACAGGGAAAGGAGTTGGGGGAGATTTTGTTATCATCCATCACAGGCTTCACAAGAGATAAAGGCAGCTCCTCCTCCCATTCTCTCCTAAGCAAAAATACGAACATCCTAACTATACAATACAGCAGAGTAAGTGCCCGTTGGGACTGGCTGCCTCTGAGCTGTATGGCAGGGGATGCCTTGCACTAACGCTGTGCTGTTGGGCTGTTCCAGGATGATTATCCCTTGGCCAGTCTCCCGCTGCTTGGCTACGCAGTCAGCTCCCCTGTAGAGGCAGATGGCATTCAGAAGGATTACGTCTTCAAGCTGCAGTTCAAATCCCATGTGTATTTCTTCAGGGCTGAGAGCAAATACACCTTTGAGAGGTAATTTTGTTTTCTTTCTATGTATTGCTTAGTATATAACGTGCTGTTAACTCACTGGTTGATAATCCAGAGCCCTGTCTTTGCGCCTGACTACTTCCTAGTCTGAGTGACCTTACAGAACGCTCAGCACATTCTCAGTAATGAAGTTTCCTTCTTCTTCCTGCCCATAACCAGAACTGTTATCCTTGCAAGGGAAGGCTGGTGCTTGCACTTAGAGCTGTAGGCTCTGCTTTGTCTTAGGAGTCTGGAGCTTTCTTGGTGCTGGGGAGCAATGTGGATGGAAGGGCTGTGAGGTGCTCAGCCCAGCTAGGTCTAGGGAATCAGATTTCTGGTTTGTTGAGA
>VXAL01006408.1:181550-208808 GCA_013399475.1 Chauna torquata
TGTGTGTTGATAACCCCCCCCCCCCCCCCCCCCCCCCGCCTTTGATCTCTGAAGAAACAGGATTTAAAACACAAGGCTGAGAGCAATGAGTGCAGTGGTGCTTTTCAGTTTACTGCTTTCTCTATAATAAAGTTTATCAGTGTTGTTAGGGGCTTCCACCTATGGTCCAAAGTGAATTGTGTTTAAAATCCATCACGTATAAAACTTTGCTATTAAGTTAGCTGTTTAAAATCCTTGCATTGCTTTCTGCCTTGCAGGGTATTTGTTGTTTTTTTTTGGAGTCTGCTTATAGTGAGAAAGCACCATGTACTTTCCCTTTCCTTGGGAGACCATCACGCATTTGTGAGCAATGTATGTATCAGCTACATGAGACAGCAGAGTTGTGCTCTTTAATCTACTGGTTTCATATGGTAATTTCAGGGGGAAAAAAAAAAAATCTAATTCACAGTTGATGCTTGTCTTGCTTGCTTCGTTGTTGCTTTGTTTTCTTCCATATGAGCAAGCCTGTAACGTAGTTTATTGTAAGAAAAGCAATCCATATGACTAAGGAAAATGTTGGCAGCCTGTCCTCCTCAGGTAAACACTTTCTGTACAGTTACAAGAAAATATGGTGTGCTCTAGTACGAGCTTGCTGGAGTTCAAAACATTGTAGAGCTGAACAGGCTACCATGTTCTGCAGTATATTTACCACATCTCAAGCATCCATTTCAAGAATTAACTTATTTACTAAAACAGAATAATTAGTTTCCTAAAAAAAAAATTGTGAAAGATAGGTGGAAAACAGATGTTTTGTGAGGTTTGGTGAACGTAATACAACTCATAATAAAAGCATGAGATTGTGTCAGTGAGTGAGGGGCTGAGCATTTCTAATGCCCTGTTACTTCTTTCTTGCCAGGTGGATGGAGGTGATCAAGAGAGCCACCAGCTCTCCAGCAAGGTCAAGCCTTTTGCTTCCGAAGGGTGAGAAGGATAGTCACTCAGACTGAAGGGGCGCAGAGCTGGATCTCTGCCATAAACGTCAACAAAAGAGGCAGGTGGAAACAGGAGTCTCTGGAGTTGATAAAGCAAAGAACCAGGAAGCTCATTTCCACCTGGTACGGAATAGGGGAACTTGGGAGTTGCAGACAGGGATCACATCCACTCCGAAGGGAATGGGAGAGGGACAAGTTTGCTCCAGTTGAACCTACTTCGAGAGAACCTAACACCCGCAGAGCTCTGGTGTGCACACATTGTGGAAGGTGTATCGTTCCAATTGTACCTGTACAGTAACACTCTTGCCTGCCCTGAAGGCAAATGCTGCCTTGTTTTTACATGTTGACTGGATGGTCAGCATATATGGGGGGAAAACCAGCAGCTGTCAGTGGTGTGATTGGCTTGCAACTGCTGGCATCAGGCTTGCTGGCTCCCAGAAGTTCCCGTCGCCTGATGCTCATGGCTGGCTGTACAACCATGGCCTTGCTGCTGTTAACATCAACCTGCCAGCACACTAGTCTTAGACTAACAGGGGACCCACAGATGTGTTAGCTAGAAGAGTTCATTTTGAACAGAAACAGCAGCTCTTATAGAACAAGTCTGCTACTTGGAAACTGCCAAGGCACCCGTTTTCCAGGGGAAGGGGGAAGAATGAACCTCTGGTAAGCTGTTGAGATGTCAGTATATTGTGGGTTGGTACAGGTAGGGTGCATGGTTTTTCCTCTGAACTCTGCTATGGTGCATGCTGAGAGGGTCACTTGCTATTCTTATATCACAGCTCCAGAGTTCTTTTATCCTGTAGTAGGCATTACTTAAGGCATGGGATGGCAAACACTCTTCACCCTTACGTGGGTGATATTTTTCAAGGCATTTAAGCAATACAGGAGAACAAGCTTCTCTGAAAGTCACTATTGCTTGTGCTTACATGTCATGTAAAGACTTTTGAAAATCCCTGTTCTTACCTTTAAATATGGGGTGGGATTCATCTTCCATTTCTCATGAAGGTGTAAAAGTCACTGGATTCTAGATGGAGCGTTAGTGTGTGAGGACTCTATTAAATCTCTGTATTGAAGCTGAAATGGTTGCATTTTGTTCTATTTTTGTAAAGCTGGCACATTTGGTTGCTTCTACAGTGGGACTGAAATAAGGTAAATGCCATAAAATGCTGTTGGACACAGTTTTAATGGGCTCTAGGTATTCTGCTTTTATTTTACAATTTGCGTAGCAGAGAAAGGAACAAGGAAGTGGTGTAGTGAAAGAAAAAGGAAAGTGTCACTTGGTGTGAGAATGGAGGATTACTGAGATCCCTGTGAAAATGGGAAGTACAGAGGCCAGCTATGCTTTCTGCAAGGCTGTTTTAGGTTATGGCCTATGACACTGCAGGTAGGGGGCATAAGAGGGCTTTTCCAGACTGCTCACTTGGCATTTGCATTATAGAGAAGACAGGCGACTGCATATCCACTCTTCACTACCACTGGCACAACGACCATTGCCCCATGTAAGTTAAATGTACTTAATTTATTAGTGTCTTCATTTTTTTAAATTAACTGTTGTAGGTGTACGCGTGTGGATTGACTAGATATGTTATAACCCAGCTGAATATGTTGAAAGTAAATAGCATCTTGATGTAAAACTATCTCAGCCTCTTATTCCTGAGCTCACCATCCCCACCAAGGGCCATGCTTGTGGGAAAGCAGATGGCATCTTCACAGAAATGGTGCTTTTCCTCAGACCTGACAGAAGAGGTTTCACTCCTGATTAACGAGTTTTTGCTTTCAGTGGTTTTCCTGGATGGTACTGACTATTTCTGTCCTGGTAACATCTGAAGTCTTTTAGCAGGAATATTTTCCTCTTTAACGAAAATGCTCCTGTGCAGTTACTGCTATTTGCTGGTCTCCTGCAGGCAAGGTCTGCAGGCACAGGTTCCCTGTCAGCAACCATTGGCTGCATTCACTTACTGTGGCTTTCTAGCACCAGGTTTCAAAATATTTTTATAGTGTTCAAGTTATTCAGTTGTCTTCCACAACTATGGTTCTGAGCTCCCCAGCATCAGATGTGAGCCATGTGCAGCAGAGAGACAGCACTGGCCATGTGGTGGAGGAGACAGAGTGCACCTTTATTAAGTTTGTGTGACACCAGATGGAGGGAGCAGCTCAAGGGCAGGGCTGCCAAGCCAGAGGAACACACCACCAGGAACCTGAAATGTGATAAGGATAAATGCAAAGTCCTGCAGGTGGGAGAAAATCCACTCTGTGGCACAGGCTAGGGCCTAAGCAGCTGTGTAGCCGGTCTGGTAAAGAGCCCCTGGGGTTCTGAAAAGCAAGCTGTGCATGCCAGAAGGCAGTAGCTTTGAGTTCACATGCTCTGGCATGGATGTTAAGAAAGCTGTATCTGGCTAATTGCCAGAAGAGAGGAAGATAGGAAAGTTGGAGACATGTTTCTGAGAGCATGGTGAGAGAGGGAGTGCAAAGCCTTTTCTGACTGGGGTAAAACAGCCTAGTATTTATGCCTTTTTTTTAAAAAAAAAAAAAGAACCTAGCTGACTGATAGCTTACTTTCTTAAAACCATCTAGACTTTGTCTAACTTACCTCCATAAATCAGCTGTCAGTCTCCCTAGCACCACACTTCAAAGATCAAACTGACATGTACCCAGTGTTAATGGACACTGAAGGAATGGTAACAAGCCAGCCTCACCCTAAGCAAGCAGCGTGGAGGCATTTCTTTTGTATGCTCCTTTGCATGCACCAGTAGAGTATCTTCACCTCCACTTGGTTTTCCGTCTCATACAGTAGGGACAATGGCTGTAGCATGTAACAAAAGGAAACAGCTTTTGACATTTAGAAAAAGGATCAAAGAACACAGTGGCAGGCTATACCCTGAAGGTGTCAGTACATGGCTGGCAGGTACTTGCATGGCTAATCCAGAGACTGTTTGAACACCTATTGTCTATTGATCCTCCCATCACTGCTGTGTAGCAGAAAAGTACTATTACAGCTCCTATTACAGGAGAGAGGCAGTGAGCAAGAGTCATCCCTTACAATTTTTTGGCTGTTGAACAGTTGATATCCTGTAGTTGCTTACTCTTCAGCTTGGTATTTCCTGTCTTGAAGATGCGTGTGCTATCTACAATGGCTGAGGTGTGTTCTCTGAAGCAGGAGCCTCTGTTGCTAGCTGACCAAAAGCCAAGAAGGACAGCAGGCAGCAAGAGTTCCTCCTCAGGTAGAGGATACAAAACTCCAATGTCTGTGCATTTAAAATGCAGGAACACAGACTATGTAAGTCAGAAATGTTACTACTCCTGGCAAAACTTCTTACCTCTCACCTTGGCAAGCTTTCAAACTGATGAGGTGTTCAGTGGCTTATCAGTTCTGTGAAATATTTTTACTTTACCAGACCTCTCCAGGAGTATGTTCTGTCTTTGCTACCATCATGAGCAGTTATCTTAACACCACCACCAGGAAAGAGCAGAATACAATTGATCCTTAATCATTAGTTTCTTGCTACCAGGACACACATTAAGGGAGAGATGAGTGCATGCTCTTGAGTACTGATGGCTTAACATCGATGGTTTCATTTCATTTCATAAAGCCATCATTTCTGTTAAACACTACCACTTTTCCCTGCTTCCTGCAAAATTAGCTGTCCTTCGGCTCAGTGTGGCAGAGTCTGGCTTTACTGCATGAGTTAGTGCAACTTACTGGAGCAGCTCTGGTGACTGATGCATTAAGAAGAGCTCCCTTTTAGCTCTATTTACAAGAGTGACTTCCATTACTCCAGCTGTTTCACATCCCTCTCTCATATTGGCTGCATCACCACAGCTTTACCTCTGCTGAAGCATCAGCAACATGCACATGCGTGGCCTTCACCACTTGAGTCATACTTGTACCTCTCGGGTGCATGTTGAGCACTGCACACATGCCCTGGAGGTCAGTACTCTGTTGTGAAGGCTTAGAGAGTCTGACAGGTGGGGGAATATTAATTTGTAAGAGCTTTCATTTTATAAGGCAGCCTTTCAGTCACGCAAAATACAAGCTGCACCAATCCTCATAGCTCTGCACTCACCATCTGGCTGCACCAGAGTGCTGCACTAAAACAACCCTTCCCCATTTCAGCTGCAGATGCACCATCACCACTGTCCTGCCAACAGTCCATTGGAAAAGTGAGTGCAAACACCTGGCATTTAAAACAAACAAAAACAAGAACGCACTTTCACAAGTACATTTGTCAATCTTTTTTTTTTCTTTAGTCTCCAATCAAAAAGTAGCTGACAAAATACTGCACAGCTTGAGCACAAATCCAACTGTAACCTTCATCTTTGCGCTTCTGCTTAGCAAGGACAATCACGCAAAGTTTTAAATGCAATTAAAAAACAGACTCTCCTCGGTATTTCTCCTGTAACTGAGATCACAGCCTCACAGTGTGGTTGAGGATGGGCAGGGACCTCTGCATCTATCTGGTCCAACCCCACTGCTCCAGCAGGGCACCCAGAGTAGTCTGTCCAGCACCACGCGCAGGCAGCTTTTGAAGCTCTCCAAGGAGAAGCCTCTGCCATCTCTCTGGGCAGCCTGTGCCAGTGCTCTGTCAGCTGCAAAGCGAGAAAAGGTGGCAGAGATGTGTTCAATTTGCAAAACTGACAACAGGCTGAGTCTAAATTCTGCTGCTCAGTAAATAGAATCCAGCAAAAACTGTACTGTGGTCTGAGCACAGCTCTGCTTTGGCATTCTGTGCCTTGCTTAACACCAGTGTATTTCAGCATAAAGGACTAAGGGAACATGCCTCTCACTGTATTCCCTACATACATAGGAAAGGAGGAGGGGAAAAAAAAAAAAAAAGGTAGCTCCGATCAGAGAGTCTCAGTCTGACAGCAGAGCGCTCAACTGTGCTCCACAACCTCTCCTTGCCTTATGGCAGGAGCAGTTCTTTCAAGTAGCCACAAAATTGCTGCCCAATATTACTCCCCTCTATTTCGTCAGGCCTGCACAGCACAGAGCTACCTTCTGTAGGAGATGCCACCTCCCTGCCTGCCATTTTAGCAGACCAATGCTCCCTGCAGCTGATGGACACCTTGCAGCAGAAGGACAGCACACAGCTGCTTCACAAGCCACCCACCAGAGCCAGGAGGTGCTTTCAAAACCTGTAAGCTCCAGCTGTTATTTAAACAAGTCTGTCTCACCAGTCACTGCTCGGAGTAGTCCATGAGGCAGGAAGATGCAGGGGAAGACCAAGCAGAATGCAAAGAAACTGCAGCTTGAACAATTTTTTTAACCTAGTAATAAAAAGTTACACCAACCTCATTTGTTTTGTTACTTTATTGAAAGTGGCAGATCCCTTTCAATGTTTTTAAAAACTAAAACCATTGTTGCTTTGATTACTGGACAAAGTTTGTGGGGATTGTTTCCTTTAAAAATTTTACTCATTACACTGCAGTGCATGTGAGTAATAATACAAGGTACCTTATTGACACAATTTGCTACTGTCATGAACAGCAACTTTAAAAGCAGCAGGAGCCCTTTCTGCTAGACTGCAGCCTCTGCCTCCCACCTCAGTAAGTTTTGTGTCTCTACATTAACAACTCCTCCTCCTGAGGGAAAAAAATGGGTTTGTTCTGTTCTTCATAAATACAGGCTCCAAGACTGCTCACCTCACACAGAGAAACACCAGTCTGCAGCAGATCTCCAGCAAGATGAAACAGCAGCACCTTTTCTCTGCCAGACAAGATCACAGTGTTTGCTGAGCCTGTATTTATCCATCAGAGAGGAACGGTAAAGAACAGTCATACGCTAAAGTGAATGCAGCACACTGGGACGAGGGCACGTATGCTCCTTTTGAGCTACTTTTAGCCCAGCACTTACAATCTGCAGGTCTAAATCAAAGTACCAAAAATCAAGCCTTACTACTAGCAATGTGGCCTATCCATCTTTTAAAAAATGCTGAACAGCTGCAGCTTTTGTTCTCAGTGGCTTTGGGTGAGCCACATCATTCACACACAAACACTCGGATAGAAAGATCTGGATATCTAAGGTCTTGCTGACTTAATGGGAATATTCATACAACTAGAGAGCAGACTGCTAAGCAACCAGCTATCAGACGTTATTATCCTAACTGTGTTTTTCCAGACCTTGAAAGTATAGATGATATCAACCTGAATTAAAAGTTTGCTTTATAAACTAGTACTATACAGAAAGCAAAACTAATGCAGATGGCTCCACCGGAATACCTTTACGCAGGCAATATGGCTGTAGATGCTTTAATCTCTCTGCTAGCAAACACCATCACAGCTTCTCAGTTGGAGCACAGCCCTGGCTTCAGCAAGTTTACATCCCAGGCTGAAAGAAGAGCCAGAAGAAGAAAGCTGAGAAGATGGGGAGAGAGGTGTACAGTCTATTTTGCAAACTTGCAGCCACAGCACACATATGCCATTGCTGCTAGCCATCCAACTGGTGCCTTGCCTCAAGAACTGCTACACAAAGTAGACCTGCCTTCTGAAGAACTGAAGCCCTGTCAGTGCCTTTAGCTGTTGTGTTCCCCCTCCACTCCCTTTTTAATCCT
Source organism: Chauna torquata (assembly GCA_013399475.1). Classification (NCBI taxonomy): domain Eukaryota; kingdom Metazoa; phylum Chordata; class Aves; order Anseriformes; family Anhimidae; genus Chauna; species Chauna torquata. The sequence continues at coordinate 189,073 of VXAL01006408.1, forward strand.
TCTGCAACATTTGGGCACACACAGTAGGTGTCTACTGAGCTTAGAGGTGAGTACTGCCGAAAGCTGAGTATCTAATCACTTCAGCTGCAGAAAGCACCAGGGAAAGGAACTCCAGCAGCTCCCAGACCAAATGTAACCACCTTACCCAGTCCCTAGAGACCCAAGACAAGGTCTGCTGCTGCCTGAATTAGATGAACCAAGGCCTAATACAAAATGATGTCCCAGAGCCAAAAAAGAAGCAGTCAGCAAACCCATTCTCCTGTGAAACAAGCTAGGCAAGAGCAGCAGCAACCTACACATTTTATCTTGCCTGCTGCTATAGTTGAAAGCTTCTTATTACTAGTGTGTGAAGGAGTTGAAACAATCCTCCAGAACAACTAGAGAGCTGTTCTAACTTTTCCAGAGACTGTAGTGCATGTAGAGCTTGCAAACATACCTGCATTCACACATTACTGCTCACAAACACTTCTTTAGTAGGGGCAGAAGGCTAAACCCATCAGACTCGCCTTTGAAACATAGCTGAATAGAAGAGTACCTCCCTCTTTTCCAGCAGGCAGCCATTTACCAGTAACAAGCTGTGAATCAAACCAAGCCAAAATGGATACATCCATAGGGAAACAATTAAAAACTGCATTGATTACATTGTAAAAACAATTAGACCACCCATCTTGGGCTCTGCAAAAGGTCTAAATTGTACTTGCATTGCAAACCCCACCCTGGGTTATCATGGAAACGTGTAATATGAAGGCTCTGAAATGTCCTTGAGTCCGTAACACAATGTTATATCCAACAGCAGACGGTGGTCTGGATTAGAGATGTAGTTCTTATGAAGCTGGAAAAAATCCTTCCCCCCCCTCAAAACAGCAGCAGGGAATGTATGTGTCAGCGGGCAGAGGTCAGGTGGTTCCGACTGTGTGAAAACCTGCAAGAAAGAACAACGGGTGGAACAGGTCACTACTGTCCATTTAAAGCCCTTACCTGGAAGACTGCCCACACGTGCTGCACTGACCAGCATCCCTGCAGATGAAGAGGCAAGTCTGGATGTGTTTCTCCCTACTGTCATTGCCTCTATCAGTTTTCTAGACAAAGGCAGAAGTCTTGAGAGAAAAAACCAACAATTTAACAAAATATTTAACAAAAAGGCCAAGAAGGTGCTTTTTTTCCCATGCCTTTAAGATTCAACTTGAGGCTAACAAGAAGTTTTCAGCATCACTGTTTTACAGCAAGAAACAAACCAGGGGCTCTGAGGTTTTACAAACCTCCAGAAAATTGTCAGTCATGTGCCTATGCCTAGTACTGCCATCTCTAGGCTGCTAGAAGTGAATGATACTGAAACAGCTGACCTGCAGTCACCCACAGCACATCCGTGAGTATCCCCTACTCAGCTAGAGGCCAAAACCTTTGCAAGCACCGCCAGGACACATTCTGTGACCTCTGCGCAGTAGCCAGAGCACTCTCAACATACAAGAGCGCTCTCTTTCCTGCTCTAAGTGATTATTAGATGAGGGATATGAGCAGACCCACAGCATATTTGCTTGAAAGCTTTAATGACTTAGTAACAGAAGGCCTCAAGGATGGCCAGTATTTTCAGTCCTTAGTATCCAAGGCTTTTTTTCCCCACTTGACAGCATCCGATTGCCACTTTAGCTGCAAGGCACAAAATAAGCCAGCTTAAAACCATCAGAAATAAAAGCTTAGAAAGCCCAAGTTCAAGGATGTAAGGGTTGGGTTGTATTTACATTAGCGTCCAGAGCACAGAATGGCTCCTTTGGTCACGCATACAGCACAACACTTAATGTTTGGCTCCTCACTGGTTTGTAGGCTAGAAGTAAAGTTTCTTGGCTAATGAGGAAAGAGGGAGATTTTATGATGGCCTGCTGTGAAAGGAGAAGAGCCAAATTAATGTTAAATAAAGCCTGATAAACCTGTAAGCAGTATCTGATATTGTTGCCTGCTCTACACAGATATGACTGAACATGGCGCCAGTAGTGAAGGCAAGTTTGGCACAGCACCTGTTGAGCAGCACAGAACTTAATTCTACTGGACTATACTCCTTCGCTGGTTTAATAACTAATTAACTTCAGAAGAAATAAAGATTCCTGCTATGTGAAGCTGGGCAAGCAAAAACAACTGGCTGCAAGTAGTGCTGTAAAGCACATTCCTTGCAATGAAACATGCTCTCTATTCCAGAAACGATCCTGATGACATTTTTCATAGTCCTCACTACACGGGTAACAGGACCACCAGGATATCTCATGCAAGATGAAGATGAGCAGCAGAACTTTCTGTGCTCTGCAGCTTTCACCTACACCATAGAAAGTTGTTGAGCATGAGAAAGGACTTGAGGCAGGAAGAACTGCTTCCATTAAATGAAGAGCAGTTAAAAGAAGTGACTTAAGGACTATTAGGTCAGCTGTGATTATTCTCACTCGAGAGGACACTCACCTTTGTACCCGCTCCACCATGTGTGCTATCAGTTTGTCAGAGATGCCTGGGCAGGACTCCTCAGCCAAGCTAAAGGCGTTCTCCAGCTCCTCCATAGCTCCCACATTGCCTCCAGTCTGCTTGTGCTTATCTTTAAGCTGCAACCCAGGAACAGTGCGTTAGCTCCTTATCTCATTGCAGAAGCACTTGTCAAGCAGTGCAGACATTAAGTCCCTTTCCCTTTCAGGATGACACCACAAGGGTGCCGGAGGGCACACACATTCCTCAAAAATCTTTTTGTAGGTCATGAAGATGAAACTCCAATGTCGAATTCAGGCTTTCCTCCAGGTATTAATAGCAACTGCAGTCCTTACAAAATGGGCTCTGATGTACTCCTAAACAACCTAAATGATGTTAGTAATGGATCAACAGCCCTGAAAATGCACAAGTAGCAACACAACCAAGAACTCCAGCTGTTTCTAAACTGGTACAGTCACCTTTGCTGCTAAGGACAGCTTAGCGCCCAGACACACAAAGGCTTCCAGACAGGTAGGGCAGAAAATACTGTAACACCAGGATTTAGTTGCCACCACTTTTATCACTCCTCCCCAGGACAGAGCTTTCCCCAGGGGAGCTGGGGAACAGAGCCCACACATCCAGACCTCTGCATGCAACGTCTGTGCCAGGTGAAAAGCTTCTGTTTGCAGGCATCATTTCTAGCGCACTCTCAGTGGGCCTCAGCAACCACAAGTCTACTTGCGTGTGATTCCTTCTGTTAACTTGAACTAGCTAAACCTTTATCATTAAAATTTGAAATACCTAAACCTCTATCATTACAGAAATCTTGATGTTAAGCCTGAAGGAGCCTGTCTTCGGAAAACCCACAGTCATATTCTCTACATATCCCCACCTTCTTCACTTTAGCAGCTCATGCTGCAGCCCCTTCCCTAGTGCGCATCATTATGCAGTGAGCTGAAAATCAAAGCCTTTTTTTGACCAAGCAATGTCTGCCAGCTAACCACTGTCCAGTTAAATTAGGTTCCCATTAGGCTATGCTGATTAAGGAGCTTTACATAAGCCTCACATTTCTTTGCCTGCAATTTGAGGATCAGCCTTTCCTGTTATTAGAGCTCACCTTTTCTCTTGGGGCCAGAAAGCAGGACAACATGAATGCTAATCCCCAGCTGGAGCTGTCCCTTGTGCCCCAAGTCCCCCAACAGAAACAAACAGCTCCTGGCTAGAAAGAGCTGCTGCCTCTTCAGTGGGGTGATTGCTCAGGAGCACAAAGCTTCAGCTCTGGGAGCAATGTGCACAGTCATTCAGAAGTGACGGGGGGCATGGAGGGCAACTCAATTACACATCAAGGACACATTTCTTAGCCAAAAGTAGGCCTTGCTAAAGCCAAGGATTTGCTTTGACGTCTACCTGATCAAAGACTGCCTGCCTCAGAGGTAAAAGGAGACACAGGGTCTCCTCTACAGGTAAGTTGCCAGCTTATCATCACCCTTTGACGCAAGGCCGCTGGCCTCTAGTTTGATGCGAGCAATCTGCTACCTCATCGCTTTGCACTGCAGAAGAGCTTTCTGAAGACTAGCACGGGGCTGAGAGCTGCACTGCAAAAAGCCACACGGGTTGGCTGTTATCCACTTGCTGCTTGGCCCTCCAGGCCCAAATACTTTACCCAGAGCCTGTTCTCTCTGCCCCAGAAAGAGCAGACAGGTTTCCAGATTTGCAATTGCCCACATCTGTGTTAATAAACCCCACTGTGGGTCACTGTCAGTATTAACATCCAGTAATACAGATGCAGGGAAACCATATAAAAGATTATGAACAGCATCTCACTAAGACTTGAACTCACAAAGCCCAGCTCCAGCCCTTTAACGGAAAGAGGTGACCAAAACTTAGCAGACCTAAGAGGCATTAACACAACAGTGAGAAGAAACATGCTCTTGGTAGGAAGCTAGTACTGAAAAGAACTACGTGCGCAACTGGCAGTGAAGAATATTTCCTACAAGACCTGGAGGAAAGTTTTTTTCTTCCAACCCCTTGCTACTGTACACAGAAACCAGGTTATTTCAGAGACTGCTCAGCACCTCCCCTGCACCTGATTTCGCTGAGCAGGACCAGCAGAGCTGGCGAGGAAGTCTAATCCATGGAAAGGAGGGTCAGCAAATCTGGGGCAAAGGAGTCAAACTAGCAGAAATGAAAGGCCCTAGAAGTCACTTCCCACCTGGAACTGGCACAGCAAGGTTGTTAAGGAGAAGCACAAAGATGCACTCACTGGTTTGAAGAGCTCACAGCTCTGAGCACCCCTCCCCAGAAGGCTCCTAAACAGAAAGGACTGAGAATCAGTCAGTGATTATGCTGCATGAACAAACTGCCTGCATCAGAAACCAGCATTACCTTCATCTGTTTTTTTCACAGAGGTCTAGGCCTACGAGATCTAGACCTTCTGCCTCATCCACTGACCTCTGGAAGTCAAACCCAGTGGACTGAAAAAGAGGCCAGTTAGCAAAATTCTCAATTTCCTAAGCAGTGCTGTCTCGAGCACTGAATGCCTGCTTTTCAGAACAGCCTCTGCTTTCTGCCCTGCAGCAGTAAGCCCTCTTTCACATAGCACTAGATCTGAGAAGAGTTCCAAGTCCGGGGATTATCCTTGAAAAAAGCTCAGCCCTCTGCTGGGCCACTCCTGGAACAGCATCAGGATAGAGAAAAGAGTGAGTCATCAGGACCAGAGAAAGGGTCTCAGTGACCAGCACCCCAAGAAAAAGCACAGAGGGCCCTGACACACAGTGTCAGCGTAAGGCAGTTCTTCCTAAGCATAAGCTCCTTTTCTACTCTCCTGCTGTGAACAGCAAGTGAAGCCCGCAGCCAGTGGCCCCCTTACGATTATCTTCCTCTTCCTCCCTAACACATCATCTAGTTGGAAAGACAATTATTGGCACTATCCCATCAATAACTGTAGCTTTTAACTCAACTCCACATCCATGTCCAGAACACAAGGCAAGGAAACAGGGTGGATTTTCCAAACCCTTTTCTTTCTCCACCTTCCACAGACCATACAGTAGGTAACTCCTTAGCCTTGGCGTGCTAGCAATAGCAGGCACCTATAAATCAGGCAGAAAGCCTAAAATTGGCAAAGCCAGCTCATGCTCTAATCCACTTACACTCCCCTCAGTGACTCTGCTGTGGGCAGCTGCATATAGCAGGGTGGAACTGCAGATGGCGTGAGAGCTGGGATCATGCACAGTGACAGCAAGCTCTAATAGTTGCCTGCCCTAACAGGAGTTGCACCCAGCCACAGAGACCAGGGACACTGGAGTTCAGAGCTGCCTAGGCATTAGGAAAGCCTAAAATGCAGATAAAAACCAGGTGCACCTGTACCTTGCCCTCTCCGGAAGACAACACAGCAACACTACGCTTCCACAAATGCAAGTGTATTGGAAAGGTCACTCCAGGAACATACTGACTTTCCCAACATACTGCATAGACCTCTGAACAGAGACAGAAATGCTTCACAGCGGTGAGGAACTGGAACAGGTTACCCAGAGAAGCTGTGGATGCCCCATCCCTGGAAGCATTCAAGGCCAGGCTGGATGGGGCTTTGAGCAACCTGGTCTAGTGGAAAATGTCCCTGCCTATTTTGCAGGGGGTTGGAACTAGATGATCTTTAAGGTCCCTTCCAACCCAAACCGTTCGGTGATTCTACGATAGTTCCTTAACTCTACTAGGTACCTCACCCCACCTCCCTTCTCCAAATCCTTCCCATTTACATATCCACGGCAGGTATTCTCTTCATCTCCAGCCACCACAGACACTGAGGTCCTACTCACCTCCCCAAAGACTGGGTGAACAAGTGTGGAGAGACACTGTGACCGTGGTTGCCTCTTGATGGGCTCAGTAGGCTAGAAAGCAACATGAAAAGAAGTTACAAGCACAGGCAAAGGCTCCCAGGGCACACAGACTACTAAGCCTTTGATAACTTCACTGCACCTCAATGGCAGCCCCCTCATCAGGTCTCAGGAAAACCACCGCTTGCATTACCCCAAGGGTGTGGAAGAGGCAGCTCTGTGGCACTAGCCCTTGATACCAAACAAAAGTAAATTTTAGAACGTGGTGACGGGTAGCTTCCCCAAGACCCTCAGGTTTGTGTTAGTTCAGTCTACTTTTGAGGGAACAGGCAGCAAACAGACCTTCTGGGAACCATGAAGAGCCATTCCTTTGTGCAGTTTGCTCAAGGAGTTGGGACGAATAGTTGGTGGGAATGTCCAGATTGGACCCTGGTCTCCATCCTCTGTGTCTCCATCACTGCAAACGAAAAGGGGGAGGTCAAGACAAAGCCTTAGCTCCACACACTGTATGTTTTACCCATGCACTCCCATAGTCACAAGCTCTCCCTCACCTGATCATCTTATCACCATAGGGCTCCAGGCATTTCCCTACCCCAGAAAAAGAATCCTAAAGAGAAACCGCTTCAGTTTCTATAGCCCATATACAGCACCACAGACCTGAGCCAAGTAATGTATTTTTCCAAATCACTACAACCACCTTTCTGCTTTAGCCAGCTTGAAGACAGTTTCAAGTGCTAGGTAAATTTAAGAGAGTTTCAAGACAACCCAGGCTCACAGCTTGAGGCGTCAGGCTTAGGTGTTGCAAGCCAGCCTCCGCGAGTAGTTTGTCACCTGAGCCTCTGGTAGTGTAGGTGAAGAGAAGGTTTGTGATACCAGCCTGGCACGAAGTGCCCTTTCCCCACCCAAGGCTACGTCATAGCCTCATTTTCCTCCGTGTCATTAGCAAAGACAAACATGAACACACAAACACACATGCACAACCGTTGCCACAGTTATAAAGCCTTTGAAAGCTCTTTGAAAGGCAATGCCGTAGGAGTGAATGTGCATAAAATACAGGTAACAAGAGCCTAGTTTTACTAGTTACACACAGATTAGATGTTTCTTGTTAGTACTTTTGGTTCCTTGTACTCAGCAAAGAGGCCCCACAGGTAAGACTGGAATAGAATACCAGGTCCCACTGAACACGGGGTAAAAGCCTGTTTCCTCAGGCAGCAGTCACACTCCCACAACCAGATGCTCACAGGTCTCCCCCAGCTACGGTAGGATCTCCAACCCAGGTGTGGAAAAGGACCTCATGTGCTTGCAGTAGGCTACCCCTTGCATGAGTGGCATAGCGGGGGCACTCCTCCAGGTAGAATATGTACGTACATGTCGGAATCACCAGAACTGGAATCTTCTCCATGGCCCTCCGACTTCCAGCGCTTGAATCGATCAATCAGCTCCATTAGGAATGAGGTTTTCTTGGTGTAGCGCGTGATGAATTTGTGCTTTAGCAACTCTTTAGCTGTTGGCCTCTGGAACAAATAAGAAAAGCATGCTGCATCTAACCATCTCTGTACACTAAACATGCAAGTGCGCTGCCTTTAATTCTTGGCAGGCTTCCTCGTCCATTCTGCAAGCTCAGTACTTCTTTTTCTCCAGTAAAGTATTGCCTCTGCAATACTCTACCCAAATTCAGAAGTGGACAGCAATACTCACAAATCTAGGATCCTTATTGAGGCAGGCTTCCACAAACTCCTTGAAGGGCTTGCTGTGGTGACCCTCAAGTGTTGGCGGGTTATTTTTGGGGATCAAGAAGAGAACCCTCATAGGATGCAGGTCAGAATTTGGGGGCTCTCCCTTCGCTAATTCAATGGCTGTAATTCCCAGGGACCAGATGTCTGCCTGAGAGAGGAGCAAGAACACTAACTGCAGAGAACAGTAAAGAGCAATTCTGCAACATGGAAGCATGCAACTTGGACACAGCTGAAGGGCTCATCATATAAAATCAGACACGGTGCTTCACATCTAATAGACAAACTTCTCCAACAGACCCTGAACCATAACAGGAGAGCATCATTCTTGCCACAAAGCAGCATTTCCAATCCCTGTATTAACCCTAGCACTATATATAGTAGCACCAAGTAGCAATCCTTCTCCTGCTCCTAGCTCACCTTGAAGTCATAAGCAGACTGTTTGATGACCTCTGGTGCCATCCAGAATGGAGTCCCAACAAAGGTGTTTCTCTTGATTTGTGTATCTGTCAACTGTCCAGCCACCCCAAAGTCAGCCAGTTTCACATCTCCTTGTTCCGAAAGCAGCACATTGGCAGCTGTTCACACAAATAAGCATTAGGTCCACTGGTTTCCAAATTATCTGCAACCCACACAGAACTGAATACTGAGAAGGGGCCTCCCATGACATCCCCATCTGCCCCATGAACACCCTCAGTTTGGATTTCCAGTGTCAGACTCATCCCCATGCTCTGACATTTGCTGGGTAACATGGAGCAAGTTCATACATTTGGTTGGATCAGAAGGGGAATATTTCTGTGGTAGTAGCAAGTAGTAGATATGAAGGGCCACACAATCACTACATGTGATTCCTGGACACATAAAGAAGAGACGCAATTTGGCCCAAGATACCTCAAATGGTCTTGATTTCGCCCCCCTCCCTGCCCCGAGTGGCATTCAGCACAAGTTAAATAGCAGATTCTTCAAAGTGGCTCACTCGTCCTGGCCTTGTACTGCTTCCCTCACTCAGCTGAATAGAGCAGCACTGCTGGGGACTGGGTGGGTTGTAGGACTGCACAGCTAGCAGCACTAGAAACTCAGTCTCACACATGCAATGAAATCTTTTTTACGTATCTCCCTGCATGAGGTTTCTTTGCCCCGTTTGTTCACATGCCCTCCTGCAGAGGGTCAGAGCAGTTGGGATCTGACTCTGGCCACCGTCTCCACAGCACTGCCCTCCTGCTGTCCTTTGATGCTCTGTGCGCGGTGAGAGACTGCTCCTTGGGTGCCAGATCTCCCTGCACTGCACGGGGCCAGAGGCTGTGAAAATCAGTAACAGGATAAGATGACACAAGCTGCCCTGATTTCCTAGGGCTATGAACCCTGCAGGAGGACAGCTCACTGCCACAGTAAGTTATAACCATGATAACTAGCATACACTTGCCTTGGGATCCAGCAGTAAAGCAAATATCCAGACATAACTGAGAGCCAGCTGATATACGAGCACACTATTCACTGACTCCTTTGCTTTAGCCCTCTGCCTGTCCAAACTGCAAATGCCAGGGAAGAGCTACAGATCCTTACTGTTACTCTATACCCTAAAGACACAAAAAACCTGAGTTGCAATAAAATGACGAGCACCGGATTCAGAAACAAGCAACCCAACAGGAAAAGCAGTGCTAAGAAACAGTCTTTGAAACCTCTCAAACTAGTTCTGTATAATACTTCTGAATCTATGTTAGAAATATCCTTACAAGAAAGAGAGCTGAGCTCTCCACTCTTACCTTTGATGTCCCTGTGGATCTTCCTCTCAGAGTGTAGATAATCCAAGCCCTTTAGGATTTCCCTCAGGATAGTAGCTATGTAAGTCTCCTCCAAGGGTCCTGGCTTTAGCTGAAAAAGGACAGGAAGATCACTTAAGAGTGAGCGATGCCTTGGATTTTCAAGCCTCTCCACTTGTTCCTTGGAAACCTTTGCCAAGTAGGTCATGTTCAGCAGGAAGCATCTACTGTACTAGCCTGGTGCACAAACACGGTGTACATATATGCGCCGTGCGTGCACATGTACTACAAGCAGAATGCTGGACTTTGCACCTGGCAACACTAAATGGAAAATCTTTGGAAGATTTTCTGTTAGTCTGTTAAAGGTTTTCCAGACAAACAGCAGGATGCTCATCTCTTGCTCTGACTTGGAAATACATTGGTGAACAGAACATCTTAACAGTTTCTCCAGATCGAGCCTCTGCTAGCATGCAAGAGCTGAATTTCAGCCATTGCAACAGACCAGGGAGAACTTTTACCCTCTGGCTGTGCGGTAATAGGGTAGTGTACGAAAGCTTTTCTCCTTTTAATCAGTTCTCCTCTAAACAAATCCTGCCTTCTCAGTGCCATAGTTGAGGCTCCGACACTAAGATGACTTCTGCTGATTACAGGACCCCCTGCAGCACCCTTCCTCCAAGTCAGCGCAGGCTCAGCAGTTTTCACTGCATGACCCTAGTTACTGCTCTGGAGAAAAAGGCTTTATAGTCCCAAGGAGAAAAGCAAAATCCTGTGATAGAATACAGCACATAAGAACTTTCTTTTGTGTGTTTACTCTGCATTTGTACTCCCATAAAATCTGGGGTAGCTTGTTAGACATCATTTGTATTATTGAACAGCTGGAAATCCAACTTGTAGACCAGATCCCTTCTGAGCTTGATGCCATGCAAGCACTAAACAATACCACAAACTCTTTGCAGGCACATCACTTGGGTTAGGTGAGCTATGGATGCACGCTGCTCAGAAACAACTTGCTGCTGTCAGATTTCATTTCACTGTTTTTTTCCACTGTAAAGCAGCAGAGCACCCTTGAGAACTGTGCTTTGACAGCTGAGCTCTGTGCAAACATCTCCCCGGTCCTGGGATATGCATAACCAGCACGTCTGCCCTGCACTGCCTACCCTTCAGGCACAGGGCTGTCAAAAAGATGTCATGTGGCAAGTGAGCAACTGGCTTACGGGCATTTCACAAACCAAGGCTCCAGTTAACATTTTTCAGGGTCCAGAGCTTACCATGCACTTACCAAATCCAGGGCTGAACCTCCTCCCAGGTACTCCATGATTATCCACAGCTTAGTGCCCTGCGAGCAAGAGCACAAGCCAAGAGCAAAGACAGTAATAATAGCAGGCAGACAAGTGTAACACCCGAGGCAGCAAGACACATGAATAGCCCCTGTACATAATCCAAGAGATGCTGCATATCACAGCTCTCAGAGACAACAGTGGACCTGCTCCTGCACCCGACATTTCTTTCTCTTGGTCTCCAGTTCTATCTGAGCATGCTTAGTGCCGCTATAGGCACCGGACTACACAGCCCACAGAGATGAGCACACTCTCAGGCTGGAGCCATTCAACATCTCTCCAACAGATCTAGCACATCTTGCCAATGACAGGGGAGCTTTGCAGCCTTTGATCTCATTAATAGGATTGCCAGCTTGAAGGGTACAGTCAGCAAGACAGTCTCTTCCTCCCCAGAGATTTCCAGGCTGAGGTTCACTGGGTCCTGGTAGGAGATAAGCAGCAGGTCCAGGAAACCATAGCTTTCTTGGCAGAAGGCTGAGAAAATGCATTATCGTCTTTGAAAAATATGTAAGGAATAATCAGGATCCAAAGAGCTCAAGGATTGCTTTGCTACAGGCCCAGTGTTATATACGCCTCCAGTAGCTGGCATGCAGAGGCCACTTTGATCATCACCACTAGTAGCTTCCATTAGGGATTCCTGAATCGGTTTTCAGTGGGAGCAGTATCACCTTGTTGCTCCATCACTCCTTCAAAGACTCAGACCCTGTTCCTTTCATCACTTCTGCAACCCCTCAATATACTCTTCCCTGTTCTTGTTCCCCTCCAAGGCAGGGACTACTGCAAGAGAGCTCCAGTCCTTGACAGGTATTTGTAAGCACTGCCCTGCACCTGCCTGCAGTGGAAGTTGAACAGGCTTAGCAGTTTCAAGCCATCCACTGGAAATATCCAGTGCTCTGGCAGCCCTTCTGAGGCAGTGACAACGTGAGCAGCACAGTCCAGAAGGCAGCTCAGGTTTTGGGAAGCAGTGTTTCGTACTGAGGAACTCTGGGAAGCTGGGTGCACCAGAGGGAGTGCTATAAGCTCCCACTGGAAACCAGAGAAATGGGCATTCCCCCTCAGAAAAAGCATGCTCCCCTTCCTAGCAAGGATTTCCATGTGCCATCTTCCCTAAAGTAACTGGTGCTGTGTCATGTCTGGGAGCAAACAGGGTTGGGAAAAAGTAGTATCACACAACCACAAGATTGTGATGTACAGTTTCAAGCTCCTCTTCTTTCCAGAGACAGCCTGGATCCTTCTAGAAACATAAAGCCCTCAGCAGTACTACCTTAAAACCATAATATTTCCAAAAAGCATTCTACAAATATCCTTTCAGGAATGGTCAAACCCGGGAGGGACCTGCCTCTTCAATGAAAAGTTTGCTCATCCCTGAAGTGCACTACTCTGGGGGACCAGAGTAGGGAATGGGGAACCCCATTTCCATGTGCTCTGCAAGTGTCTTAAAGCCCAGCCTCATATTGAAACCACACGAGTGTAATGGGCAGAGCCGCTGCTGTTCCTGCTGCCACACTGACGGTCACAGACTGGGCACCTGTCCAGTGCTGTACGCTACCATCAGCTGCAGCACCTGTCCCCAAACTACTGGCAAGAGAATTGCCACGGCTTTGTCCTACCTTCAAGTAGGAGCCATAGTACCGGGTGATGTAGGGACTATCACACTGGCTGAGCACCGTAATCTCCTGCTGAATGTCCTCAATTTCATCCTCAGCCTCCTCCAGATCAATGATCTTGATAGCAACCACCTCCTTGGTGCGGTTGTCGATCCCTTTATAGACTTCACCAAACGATCCTTTGCCAATCCGCTCCAGCTTGGTGAACAGCTCCTCAGGATCCACCCTGGAGTGCTAGACCAGGAGAAGAGAAGGGAGAAGTCAGCGAGTCCCACAGCAGCCTGCAGAGTGCCGTGTGTACCCAGACAGATTTGCTTTCATCGCATCTCCCTATCCATGCCTCTACTATGCTGTTTAATTCACCTGAAACTCACGTACTCTAAACGGTCTCCATGTGCTGAGAAATTTATCGCAAACCATATCCGAGATGAGAACCGAAGCAGTCTGTCGGTATTTTACACGGGCCTTCTGCCCCTGAAGACTGTAGCGAACAGGAGAGAGGCCAGGAAGGAGAATGTCAGCAGCACCCCTACAGAAAGGGCCAGCCCCTTTGGGACAGGACTGACTGGGGCTGCAGCTCAGCTGCAGGCATCAAGCTGGTGCCAAAGCAGCTCCATGAGCAAGCACTCGTCTGTACTCAAACAAAAGGCAGGCAAGGTGTACCAGAGCCAGCCTTTGTTTGAAGACTAGGATGAGAAAATGGGCACAAATAAGAGGCCATCAGAAGTTCACAAGGATGTTTCCCCAATTTGCCTTCCTATATTCAAAGATTTGAAGGATTTGAAGGATTTTCACCTTTCCCTACTTGTCTGGAGGGTGCAATACTCTGGTAATATAAACCCCAATTCACATCAGCTGTCTTCTCTGCTGCAGCCTGATTTCCAGGCAGCACCCAGCCCAGCTCTCTTCAGATGTTTGGAGACAGAGCCTCATGCCTTTGGGAAGACCAGCAGCACGGAGCCCGGGCACCTGGCCACCCCAGAGGAGACGGGAGAGCTGAATGGACACCCCATCTGCAGACCTGCTTTTCTGGAATAGCCTCTCCTCTGACTGGCACACCCAGATGCAAAAGCGAATAGCATTTCCCTCATTAGATAAGCACATCCACTGGGAAGCTACTAACAGGATCATCAGAGAAATACTGACTCTTTAACAGTAGCTGCGCTTCAAAGTCAACTCTTTCATAAGATGAACATGGACTAGAGAGGGAAGAAGAATCATTTTCTGATGCTATTTCATGCTGTCCAGCTGCAGACCAGGAGGTCCTGCTCTGCTTCTAAAAGGCTGTTTGCAATTACTTTTTCTACCTTTTAAAAAAAAAAAAGTCTACTTTAAAGAAAAAAATATCCGGAAAATACGGCCTGAGTTAAAGGAAGCAGACACGCTGTTAGAGCGAGTTTTCCACACCCAGAACTTCTCAGTCTCACCTCACACGTCACCCAGAGGGACCACTCCCTTGCAAGGACCTTGAGCAGAGCAGAGATTTTATCTGGGAACCGGGCAGCTGCATTTTTGCATCTAACATCAGGTTATAGCAGCGGGCCACCACTGAGCAGCCCTAGGCACTGCTTAATGATTAAGCCAAGCAGTCATTACGCGTTGTTTGCCTTCTGTGCCCAGTGCATCACTACAGAGTAAGCTTTACCATCAGCTCACTCAACAGGATTTCCACGTGCATTCCAGTCCAAGATACAGAAGGATAACCAAATATCCCTCTGCATCCATGGCAACACCCAAACAGGCTGTACTTTGAACAAATGCACTGGAAACAGACTGGAGGGGATATGCAGAGAGGAAAGGAGCTGGAGATACAGGGACTGGAGAGGGGGAAGGGAGGGAAGAAGATCTGAGCTTGAGAAATGCCAGAAGACAACACAAGGATGATGGCTGCGGTGCAGGAGAGAACAGTCTGGCTAATCCAGGCTCACAAAAGGCCAGAAGCAGTTTCCACCTCTTGACCAACTTTACAGGAAGGGGCAGCAAAGTGGCCCAGACGTGACCTGGCAGTCACCCGCCGCACTGTAGAAATGCCACTCACCACATCAGCCACTCCACACATCAGGGAGAGGAAAAGGATCAATTCCTAGCTGCACCTGGCTCAGCGTGAGCCACACGAATCGTGCAGGGAAGCAAGCCTGCAAGAAGATCTTCCTCTCCTCCTACCTAGATAATTTTTCTATGAGAAAAGAAAATGACAAGGTATAAGCTACTGCTCCCCTTCTCAGCCTTGCACGGCACATCAAAGAATCAGGACAAACTCTTCAGGAACGGGACATCAAACGGGACAGCACTGGCTGCTGCAGGCAGCTTTTGGGACAACCAGCATTTTGTGTTCCAGGCTCTGTAATCATGGGCAACTTCCTGAACAAGCATCCGTACTTAGATGTAAAGGAGACAGACTTTCATGACAAGCACAAGAAAACTTTGCCCAAGGCACTGGGGAACACAATACAGCTCTGATGGGCAGAAGAGACAATGCCCATCATATGAGGTTGGAACAGGAAACTGTTCAACTATAGGTACTGGATTTATCTTGCCAGTACCTGTCACTTCAAAACTGATCTGGAAACGCTTCAAAGACCTTAGGTGACGACAAGAGTGTGACCTACGGAGGAATGGAGGACACGCATCTCTTGACAGAGTTGCCAAAAACCACACTTACAAGTCATACCCAGCAACGGCCAGACACCAGTGAGCGAGTACCTGGAAAAGTGGGAAAGAGTCATTCCAGCCACTGTTACAGTCTCCTGGACTCCTGCAGACCAGAGTCTGCTAATGAATTTCTTCACTTTCTCTAAACAGGGAGAAAAAAAAGGGGTGGTGGGGTGGGAAACAGAAAGCCAGGCCCATCCCTGACTCAAGCAGACCAATGTCTGCCCAGTGGAATACCTTACGAATTACTGTTGTGGATGCCGGGGAAGACATCGCCAGGTGGCATGTTGGTGGAAGCAATCCTGACTTCCCATGACACACTAAGATAAAGTTACGCTAATCTACAGGACATCTGCTCAGAAGCTCTTCTGTTAAAAAAGTTCCTGTTTGAGCTGCCACATGGTAACTCACTGCTGATGAGCGAAGAGTCAGAGCTGTGGGCAGACAAGCCTTAGCACTCACCAGACAGCAGAAGAAATACGGTTATGCCATGAGCAGAGAGCTATGCAAGTGCACCGCTCCATCAGAAGAGCGGAACCACACTGCCACGCTGAGGGGGGGAGGCACAGGGGAGGAGGGGAATGCATCCTGTGTGGCCTGATTCTCCCCTACCCCCAGTAAATTTGCACTGCAACAAGGGGTATAAAAAGCAGGATCTGTCCCTTTTCTAAATACCAACTGGTCTCAGTGCCAGTCTTCTTGTCAGAGAATTGCCCTGGCTGCAAATCTGTTTTGGAGCTGCAAAGCTACAAACACACCTGAAAAACTTCATTAGTAGAAAGTAACAGAAGCCAGATGAAACGCTTCACACCTGCATAAACAATCACAGATAACCCAAAGAAGCTTATTAGCGCCTGTCAGCTTTGCAACTGGTCACCAACTTGGGATCTTTCCATTTTTGCCAACACTCACAGACCCCACCAGGGCTGCAAAACAGAGCTCCAGGCCACAGCCAGGAGAGCTGTCTGACTGACTGTTGCTCCTCGTTCTATCGCAACGTGTAAAGCCTTCAAGGGATGATCACCTCATTGCACCTTTTTGTCTGACAATGTCAATTACACAGCAGTTCTGAAGCAGAAGGCCTCATGCTGTTTCTCCCCGTTGAGAGCAGTCAGACACTAGAGGTGGCTCAGAGTCAGGCACGAGCAAGCTTTGCAGGGAGAGCACACACAGCAGTATCTTGGTTGCACATGCAGAAAGAGGAGAGAACAAGTATGAGAGGGATGAGGTCAATCTACTAGTAACGTGCTCCACTTGCGCCCTCTGGGATCTAATCTCACAGAACAGGAAAGAAGGATGCTCTGTCACGGCAGGTATGGGGGTGTTTGCCACCATGACTGATGATGCCACGTTTTGAAACAGAGCGACTCACTGCAGACATCAGGAATTACAAATTGCAGTGTGTTGTGAGACAAGTCTGCAAGTAACACCAGCTGCTTCACAGGGAAAGAATGGGTTTGGCAGCCCTGCCTCTTCCAGCTGCAGAGATGGGCAGTCAGCGACATGATATCTGCAGGCTCTGAGAGCAGACTAGAGAAGAAGGGCAAATACCTATCTGCATTTCACAGCTACCACCTGGAAAGATAAGCTGTGTGTTGGGAACAGAGGCAAATACTCTTTGAACCACCTCAAGGTCTTCTCTCCGGGCTGGAACTCACTCTCAAAAGAGTCGTATTCAGCATCATGAGCAAGTGTCATGCCTGCATATGCAGCATAAAACACTGAGAGGTGCTTACACCCTGTTGGAAGTGGAAGTTTCTTGGTCTGCAGCAGGTCAGGATCAGAATTACTGTTCTATACGGGAGAAGCCTGTAACAGAAAAAGATTGTCAGGGCCCTTTCTGGGCCACATTACGTTACGAGCTGGAGCTCACTGGGAGGTTTGGCAGCCTCCAAAGATTTATATGGGACTATGGCAGTGTTTAGTGTTATTTCTGACTAGAGCACTTTCCAACCAGCCAAACAAACAAACATCATTTTCCTTTGCCAAACACAGTTGAAGGAGGAAGTCGGTTTTAATAAACCTCAGCTACTGACCTTCTTTCCTTCATTGCCTCGTCTCCTTCCCAACTTCCCATCCAGCATTTCTACTCACTGCTTGCTACGTATTAACCTCTGGGCCAGTAACAGAGATGTCTGCAGCAGGCACTATGCTCTCTTTGGGGAAATCAGCTTCGGATCTGGAAACACTTGAAACTTCCCTGTTTATATGAAATGAGCGCACACCTCTTTTCAACTGCTGAACCTGAGACAGTTTTGAACTTCTGGAGTATAAGCAAGAGGGAAACTCCTGTTCAACACTTTGAAACAGAAATATGAAAGACAAATACAATTGTTTATCTGAGACTCCCAACTTGCTTCACAGATAGCATTCTTTTGCTTCAAGGTAGTAAAGCATTAGCCAGAGAACTTGAGAGGCTTTCTCAAGGTCACAAAAAGGAATAACAAAACTGGAAGCACAGCTGGCCTCAGAGCTTTTAACACTGTAATGCAAATACATCATCTAGCAGATAGAGCTCCCAACAAAGACCAGAGGCCCACTGTGCTGTATGTACGCAGCAAAGGGCAACCACGAGAAGACAGAGCACCTAACTAGCCTAGGCAGGGAAGCAGAGGCACAGAGGCAAAGCAGCTTCGGAATTTGCCCAAGGTAACCCAGCACATTGGCAACAGAACAAGGAATCCAAGATACCTCAAGCCCCTCACATCCCAATCCAAGTCCTATAGTCTTTCGATTTTCACAGTACCTCCCCCCTCTACTCCCTAAAATTTGGTTAGCAGAACTTCAGGCCAATTCCTACTGCTCTTCCAGCAAGCCTCAATTAAATAGATTAGGAGGTCCCACCAAGGATTTCTGAAGAGACCCAAGGAAGGGACAACACAGACTGCCTTCCTATTCCAGGATCAGACAGACAGTCATGGTATGGCAAAATCGGAGAATGCCTGACATTTGCATAATTTAGAGACCAGACCACTGGAACTCTGATAAGCTTCAGTATTGAATGCTGTGTACAAAAAAGCTTCAGAGCAACTCACTCTGCAGCTACAGAACTCATTTCTCTGCCCAAACCAGACAGTATCCTTTCCTTATTCTTCCATTTCTCCCTCTGTACTGTGACTCATTCAGGCACTACATTTGCATTTAATTCCATAAGCACTTTGGGGAAACAGTTTATGTGAAAGACAGCAGGCAAACTAAGATGCATTGCAAATTGATTTTAAATCAGAAAAGGTTTGGAGAAAGCATCATTTCAAACCACTACAGCTTTTAGCGCTATAGTACTGTACCTAGGAGCAGAAAGGAAAAACACCAAAAATTCTCACAAAACATGGCTCAAAAAGACCTGTATTCAGTAGTGACATCTGCCAGTTATCAAACACACCTCGCAACCAAATTCAGAGGAAAGAAGACTCAAGCCAATACTACTCATGTGGTTCAGCTTTTAGTCCCAAGTCATGACATCATCCTTCCACATCCTCTTAAGAAAATGTCATCACAACAATAGGATTTAACTACATCCACTGAGGCTGACGTCTCTCTCAGTACAGCCAACTGTTCAGCATCAAATCCCACTACCCCTTGCGTATTAAGGCTACGAGCACTGTTTTCCCCAGGGTACTATTACGCACGCTTCAGCAAGGTATGTCTCCAGCAGCCTGCTGTCGCAGCTTTTCTGGTCCTGTTCCCACCCTTCCACTCCCCAGAGCACTCACGGAGCCAATGGTTCCCTCCCGTCTCCCTGAGAAGAGCAAAGCCACCCTCGGAGAAAGGCCCCGCACTGGGCTGAGAATTCCCTTCCCCTAGAGCTGGCAACCTGGCGCTGCCCGTTCACCACCACCAGAACACCACACAAATCAATCAGCTGACAGCAGCGAGCCGAGATAAGTGCAAGAGAGAGAAACAGTGGCAAAATGTGATTTTCTGGGGGTGCTGTCTGCTCTCGATGCAAGAGTTTAAAACAAATTTGGATCACCGCTTACCTGGCTTGCAAATTCCCTCAAGTGAGCCATGCCTCCGGGACGGGCCGACGTCCGATGGTGCACAACGAGGGGGGTGGGCTGCTGTGGCACAGCGGGAGGGCGACGTTTCCTCAGCCACCGGTCAGCTGCGACGGCGAGAACACAACAGCTCTACCTCGAGGCCCCCGGCGCACCCCCTGCCCTCACCTTTCTTCCTCCTCCGTTCGCAGCGCTCCCCGAGCCCGCCGACNCCGCGGCCCCTCCTCGCAGACGCCGGTCCCCGCTTTTCTTCCCGGCGCAGGCCCCGAGGAACCCTCGCCGCGACCACGCCGGCGGACGCAGCTCCGACGCCGCTGCCCGGTGCGGCTCCAGCGCCCCCCGCCCCGGCCGCCTCTTCCCTCCCGGGCCCCCTC